>JAHBOF010000142.1:0-250339 GCA_020736565.1 Coprinopsis sp. MPI-PUGE-AT-0042
ACCTCTGGGTCCCCTATCCGGGGGTGACTGAAGTGGTGTTGTCGTACTTGGAAGGAAGGCTGCAAATCAAGATCATGGCCTCGATGAACGCGTCAATGGAGACTTCGTTCTGAGCAAGTTGACCGAGGTGATTCTGGAGCTCGGCAATCGCAGGGCGAGGATCTCCGTTCCCAATGCGGAACTGGATCGCTAGCTTGAAATATGCGAAGACTGCAGCGAGGCCCGGAGTACCATAGAGTTCCTTGAGAGCATCCCATAACTCCTTCAAGGTACCTTTGCCCGAGACTTGGGCGCAGATATTCTTGTTGCAGCGGAGGAGGAGAGCTCCCATGGCCTGGTCGTCGTCTTGGTCCCACTTCGTGATCTTCTCATCCTGGGCCAGCTTCTCTGCCGCAGTGGCTTCTGAAGCGGCCTCGGTAGGACGAGTACCATCGATGTAGGTCATGAGACGTTGCATTTGGAGGTACTGCTCCGCACGCATGGCCCAATCAATGTAGTTGGTACCATCGAGGATGGGGACGTTGTTGAGAGCGTTGGAAGACATGTTTATTGTTGAGATCTGTCAAAACAAGGTTCGTCAGCAACGTATATCACAAATCAAAGAAGCAGCCAGAATAGCGCATTCTTTGCCCCATTCTGCAGCCATTACAGTGCAGATATCTGCTGCCATGACAGCGCAGAGTAAAGGCATAGGTTCGACCTATCAGCCACTTGGTTAGACATGCATAGTCGCAGCATTTTAAGCGCAGACTTGTAGCAGTCTATGGAGGCAGCCATTACAGCGCCAACCAAGTTTGTAGATGCAGCCATTACAGCGCTTCTACTGAGCTTCAGGGCTCATAACCTGAAGAACACTACTGCGACTAGCAAGTAGAGTCTTACCGAGTAGCTTGTAGGCTATAGGCAGTGACTTAGTTCGTAGGTTAAAAACGATAGAGATTGAGGGTAGCTACGAGAGTCCTTATATACATAAAGAGCGTACTAATAATAGTGCTGTGTAAGGACTGAGTAAGCAGTCACATGTATGACTGGTTAGTGTATGAGTCAGTATGAGTCGTGAAGACGAAAGAATGACGAATCCTGTAGATATCGCATAGCCTCATTAGAATGTATCTAGGAGAGTCCGAGTCGGAGTAATCCGAGTCGGAGAGTTCGAGTCGAATCTAATCTATGTCAGATAAGATCAACACTGGGAAACGATTTGCGAAGCCTGACTTGTACCTATAGCCATCGTTGCGGAACAAAATTCGATGCTCACGCTTCCGTGCCTGTCAAAGCAAAATTTGAGGAAGTTGATCAAGAAAAGAGGTATGTAAGGGGTTCCTTCGTTCAATCGCTAACATTCTGAATCATGGCTGCTGTGGACAGAGAGATAGATCAATTCTTCAGGGGAGCTCGAAGCAGCAATCCCTCAAGCCAACCCAAGTCTATCTCGGAGGAATGAGTAGTGAGAAAATTGGAGAGCAATGTGCTAGAGGTCCAGGACTCGATGGACGAGAGAAATGGCCAGCCATCCACCGAAGATGAAGATGACGAAATTGACATTGACAACGACCTTGGGGTAGCGATGTGAAGATGGCAAAGCCGTTCCGACGCATCAAGTTTGAGGTGGAATCCAAAATGTCGGAAAAACCCCAGGCGCCTTATCAGGATGCGCGCCTCGTAAGGCTTCCCACAACCCTTTTAAGGCACATTGTAAGGGCGCCCGTGGCGCCGATAAGGCGCATCTAATCTCATGATTTCATCAGAACCTGATAAGGTTGGTGGGTGTGAATTGAGAAGCTTGACTGGCTGAGCCATCAGTTCAGCTTCCTTCTCGACGCCCATCTCCCGTTTTGCCCCGCCCATTGCCTCTTTGCAACTATGCCCCCCTCCAGAGCTGTCGGTAAAGGTGCTTCAAAGAACAAAACAGGTTTGAGGAGTCAAGCACAGGACGTGCTATGCCCTGTATGCCAACATGAATACAAGGCAAATGCTCTCGCTTCCTACATGCGCGTTCATGATGAGTCAGATGGCGTAGAGGAGCTTTTGGGTGGGACATTTGTACCTACAGCACTCGAGAGACAGTACGGGATAGCCGGTATGGCTCTTTTTCGCTCAAGTCGCAGCTTGATATTAATACTGATCCGCCTTTTTCAGGACCTGGTCCGTCGAGTGAGCGATCAGAGCAGCAACTGCATTCAGCTCATAACCCTATTGGTAAGTGTCTTGACCTTCTAGTAAAATTGCTTTCTCATTCTCTTTCAGGTGTTCCTCGTCTCTCTCAACCAACCGCTGTGGAAGACGAGGGTTCTGAATGGACTCCGCTCAATGAGGGACTCGGTATTACCGCGGTCCAGGAAGCCCAAGGTGCGTAACGATATGGCTAGACGCTTATAATACTCACCTAGAAACTCCAGATGACGAAGGAGCATCTACTAGTGACCCCGATGTAGAAGACGCGTGGCGCGATCTAGGCAACCGTTCACCGATGGAAGATGACTTCAAGGTCAAATCTCATCCACGCGCTCAACAGCCCACCTGCTATTTCTCCTACGACTCCTATACAACATCTCTTCCCCGCTTCAAACCCCTTAGGTTTCCAAGATCGCTACAGGGACCGCAAGCCTTGGGCGCCTTATGTGAAGCGACTCGACTTTGAGCTCTCGGAATGGATGCGACTCACGGGGCTCAATCGCAAACAAATTGATTCCCTCCTTACGATCGTCCACCAGATATGCAAAATGCCCAAGGAGGTCACGTTGGTGGATTCGCAGCACATCTTGGAAATGTGGGATATATCAGCTGAGCATTGTAATATTGGTGTACGCTCTTAATTTGTGATTTATTTTGTATGTCTCTTCAATAACATGTTGTATGTCTCTTCTGTAGCTCAAGCGGACACAGTTCAAGGCAAACTATCGGGATGAGGAGATGCAGTACACCGTCTGGGGGTCGGACCTGTGGGAAGCATGGGCACTGAAGCTCTTGAAAGATCCGGTACACATTCGTGCTATGCAATGGGATGCTATACGCACATTTCGGCATAACAGTCGTCACTGGGAGAGATTCATAAATGAACCTTGGACGGCGAATGCATGGTGGGAGTTGCAGGTGTGTACATCATCCTTATGTTGGTACATTGGACCCGATCTCTGATTCAGTTGGTTCCCTATTAGTCTGAGGTTCCGTCTGGTGCATCTCTGTTCTGCATACTGGTGTACGCCGATGCAACCAAGTTGTTGACGATGGGAACGGCCAAGGGGCACCCAGTCTATGCTCGGTGCCTCAACCTACCTTGCGAGATGCGAAACGGCGAGGAATCAGCCGGGGGTCATCTCATCGGGTTCTTACCAGCTGTATGTTCTTGCCGATGTTTTGCTTTGAGACACCTAACATTGGCTATAGGTACCCGAGGACGCAGATAAGGCAGGCAAAAAGCATTTCATTGACTTCAAGCACGTCGTCTGGCATGAAACATTCAAGATTTTCCTAAAGAAGATGATGGAGTATGAGAAGACCGGCACACAAGTCAGATGTGGCAATGGGATCTTGCGCTTGATCCTTCCTGTTATACTGATCCTCTGTGCCGACTACGAAGAACGGTAAGTTGTGATTTGTTGAGCCATACATCGATTGATCACTGATTAATTTCCAGATGCATAATGGCTGCAATTCGCAGGGGGAAGATCAATTACCCTTGTCCCCACTGTCTGGTACCTGTGAAGGATATGTGGAAGGTTGTCTCAACAGTACATGAGCCTCGAACCGTTGAGAATATGAGGGCAACCTACAACAAAGCACTCACCCAGAATAGTGCAGATGCGGAGGAGACGCTCAAGGGCAAAGGCCTCCGTAAAGTCTTTGTACGTCTACTATACCTAGCCTTGTTGTGCGTCCCCCTAACCCTACTCCACAGAATGTGTTCTGGAACTTCCTATATACCCGCGTTTACGCTGCCATCTCATGGGACCACCTTCATGCGTACCACAGCGGCCTTTTCAGCGACCACCTATTTGAGGAGATCTTGAAGATCCTTGAGCAAAAGAATGTCAACAAGTGTTGCTACCATGCTACGGTGGAGGCACAGTATGTTTCAGTCCTTTACTGGAACCCCTCTTTAGCTCTTACAACGATGGTTTTCAGACTGAGTGCATTTCCGAGCTGGCGGTGATACGGCCGTACCAGGGCTACGCTCCAAAAATCGCGAAGTACCCTTATATGTACTTTCGCAACCACTGTATCTACGACTGTGTAGGAGGACGAATAACAAAGCGCCGAAGTTGAGACTTGAGGCTGTCGGCTGAGATCACGAGTGTGGAATCGCGTTGTGACGGAAAACCTATTCAAAGACGCATCTATGTCTGACGGTACTACGGAGGTACTCTAGCTACGAGTGTAACAGTGCGAAGCCAGTAGTATCAAGACGTGCACGTCGGACCCCTAGAGTGCGCAATCACCACTATCGAAATGCGCGTAGATTCACTATGACGGAGGATGCACGACCTCTCTGTAGCACAAGTGATTAGATCACATCAAGTAGTGCACTGGCATAGCAGAGTTCAAGCGAGAGTCTTAGACAATCTACCTTCGAGGTGCCTTTGTGGTTCTGCCGCGACACGTCTGAAGAAGGATCCGTGATCTACGGAGATCAACCAAATCCGCGGAAGCAGAGAATGTATGGCACCTATCAATCGTGGCAAGTGCCCAGGTCTGCGACGGTGGTCCGTCTAGCCAATAAGTGTCGGCGGATTGCCTGTCTGTTGCGACTGTCGCTAGGCACAGCTTAGGAGGCCGTACACCCACATTGAAGAGAGAGTCAGCAGAGTAGTAAGCCGAAGCGGCACGACGCTAAGCCTCAACCATTGCATGGATCCGTAGGGCTTGGGAGCATGTCCGTATGGCTCATCGAGGCACGCTGTGTCTAATATACCTGATCATCATTCTCCGTCTCGGTTTCATCAGTCATCTCCTTAGAAACCCATGTGTATTCTCTTTGTCTCTATTTTCCTATGGACTCTCGGACTCTGTGTACGTCGTATAAAAGCCTTTGCATAGATAGAAAAATACAGGTTGCCTTTGGATCTCATCTGTCGCGTGTGTTTCTTTTGTCGCCTGTTCCGTCGCCGTTTCTGTCACTGTCTTCGTCGCGTATTTTCATTGGGTTTGAGAGCACGTAGAGATCCCTCCGTCGGACTCTGAGTTTGCTTGCCTACCTTGGAACGCGATATCTTCTGAATCATCCTATCCCTTCCGACCTTCGC
The DNA here is from genome assembly GCA_020736565.1 of Coprinopsis sp. MPI-PUGE-AT-0042. Lineage (NCBI taxonomy): Eukaryota > Fungi > Basidiomycota > Agaricomycetes > Agaricales > Psathyrellaceae > Coprinopsis > Coprinopsis sp. MPI-PUGE-AT-0042. Next base: position 5,244 of record JAHBOF010000142.1, read on the forward strand.
ATATCCTCCGCAGACACCTCCTCTGGTTGTTGGACGCATTCCTTCGGCTACAAGCCCCCTTCGGTTGATTTGTCGACCAGTCGCCTTTGCTACATTACACTCCTACGCAACTTAAGTTCTACTTAGTTCGCTACGGACTACCTACAACTCCTACAACCTTTTACTATATATCCCCTTTTCTCCGAAGGAAGTCAAATCTCCTAAGGAACCCCAAGAGCGAGTGTGTGTGTGTGTGTGTGTGTTTTTGGGTTGTTGTTGTTGTTCTTTGGTCCTTTGCGGCTAGGCAGCACATCAGCGTGATCTAAACCACTTCACTGAAATTGCGAAGCTACAAGAGTTTTCTGATGGGAGGAAATACGAAGATCTTTCCAAGGTAAGGTTTTCGCTGGAGGCTCCAAGTGTGTTCTGACTTTCCCTTAGCTCATTGTTTTTGCATCGCACCAGGTTCTACCAGATGCCGCACCAGATGGGCATGGAGCGCAGCTCCTCCGCCTTGTCCGGAGTTACCTCGAATTGGATATGTACGCGTCTCTGCATACCCACACCGAGACAACACTCAGGCTTGGGTGAGAAGAGATGAAGCGATGGGAGAAGGAGCTCAAGGTATTCCGTTTGCGTTCCATGTGTCAAGGGCTTGCATACTGACCAATCTCTGTGTTAGGTCTACCTGGATAAGTACACGGAAGGACAGGAGTGGACATATCCTAAAATTCACACCCACGGTCACCTCTTTGATGAAATTGAGCAGAAGGGGGCAACACGCAACACGAGCACCAAGCCAAATGAGCGGAAGCATCACAGCGTCAAGAAGAACTACGGGGAAACGAACTTCAAGAATGTTGAGTACCAGGTGAGCACCGTCATTGAGGCCGTTTCCGAGTTTTGCTGACCGTGCCCCTCATCCCAGCTTGCAAAACGTGAAGCATGGGACCTCGCCATGACTCTACTTCGTGATGAGGTAGATCGGTATGATGAAATGGTTGCTGCCACATTGCCGGAAGAAGACGAAGACATCCATACCGAACGTAAGTCAAATTTCCTTACCAGTGTTCAAGACGACCTGTCAAACAATGAACTCTAACAGAGCATGATGAAGACATGCACCTTAGCGCTGGCTCTCCTATCAAAGGAGTTCCCCTCAATGCCCTTCAGGAGCACTTTCCAGCTCGCTTCGGTGATGCGCTGAATCCAAGACGTCTTCGATCTCAAATCTTGAACCGCCTCACAGGTGTGGTCGAAGACTTTAGCCCTGCAGATTTCGCAATCGACGCCAAGGTGCCATTTCTGTAACTGTCACTAATGATTTACTTCACCGCTGACCCAGAAATTTACTGACAGGTAACGGTGTATCGGTATGTGAAAGTCAACTATGTCTCAATGGAGGACTCTACATTGGCCACCGACTTTCTTCGCATGAACCGGAACTTCCACAAGAAGGAACGATATGATTCTTGCCTACTCAACGTTGATGGAACTCATGTCGTCTTCGGTCAGATGGTTGCTGTTCTGGGAGTGATGGTCAAGGATACGGAGCACTTGCTTGCTGTCGTCCTTCCTTATGACGAGAAACTGACTGAACAGGGTGACCTTGCATTGCAGAGAGAGAGGAAACGTCGTGACAAGGACCTCAGGTTTCATTGATTGCATGCACGGGCAATGAAGAAGTCCACCGTGGTGTTCGCTGCATCAATTCTTCGAGGGGCCTTACTTGTTTCAGACTACTCCTGTCCTCATGGTGACAAATACCTTGTTGTAGACGTTGTGGATCAGGATATGTGGCTCCATATGAAGAAGATAGGGCCAAACGTCATGGTAAATGCACCTCTTCATTGACCTGTTAGAAAGGTATGTTGACTTCTCAAATCTTGGGAATCTTTTGGTTCTTACGTTTTTGAGCTTCTAGATCGCATTACACTTGTATAGTACACTTCCAATAGTGATCTGACATCTTGTCGCAATAGTAGCCATGTGGTTGTTCTCATTGCAACCAATGTCCTTCAGACATTCCTCAATTCATTCACCCAGCCTGATGACCAACCTCGCCGGCCATGGTCAGGTAAGCAGCACCGGGGCCGAGGTCTACCATGCATGTGAGAAGCCCTTGCAAAGGTTCTGGAAATCTGAGGACAAATCTTCTTTTCCCAGACGCAGCAGATATAATTAGGCCGATGCCTGGGTGCGATATGCAACTTCGTGATTTTTGATCCTTCCTCCTACTCCAACATCCTTCAGGATGCCTCCTGCACAACCCCGTGTTAGTCGACCATCCTCAGTCAGCAGTGACAGCGAGGATGATGCTTGTGGAGAAGCCGAATCGAGTATTCAAGGAGATGCTGCTGACGTAGATCCACAACACCAGCGCCTTGTTGATCGCTGCAGATCTGCAGTTTCGAGCACTGATTTTGGGCTCATGAAGAGGGTCAGTGTCCTGTAATCGCCTTTGGCGTGTTGTATGGCACAAGGCTAACGGTTTGCCCCTCCAGGCACTCAAAGATGCTCAAATCACCGTCAACAACTATTACAATGAGATTCAGAGACTCAAGGGCGAGGTTTCGCACTTGAAAGCAGCACTGACCACAGTTGCAGCTATATCCCGCAGACAACGGTCAAAGAAGAAGAACGAAGAGGACGACGTGATCCGGGAGGTACTACCAACTGATGTCGATGATCTAGCTGCAGCTATCCTTGAACAGTCAAAGAGGTCGGCTCAAATCTACGTCCTCTTCTGGTGCTACTTCACATCTGACTCGCTCATGGGCCACTGCAAACCACGGATCGCTTGGGAAAATGTCGAGGAACGGTTTGCATCGGATAAGTCGAGGAAACAAGGCTACATCGCGGAACTATTTGAATGCGTGCCCGAGCTCTATCATGACTATGTTACGCTCAAGCGTAAACCGTTTCCCCAACTTGTACGTCCCAACATTCACTGAATGATATGGCTCGAGATCTCACATAAACCTTATTTCCACAGTTCCTGAAGTACGCTGGCAACACGCGCTTGAACACTGCCTCCCGAGCACGTTCTGCAGCAGCGCAGATCTTTGTTGAGCTTCGCAGCATTTTTGATGACGCTCGCAATAAACTCAAGGCTCAAGGGAAATGGCCAACAGATTGGAAGGCGCAGCGGATCCATACTTTCCACCAGGATCTGTTCGACATAGACTTTGACCGAAATCTAGTGCCTGTCTTTCTGGATGCCCTGGGCTTTGACATGTCAAAATAGGAGTTCAAACAATGGTGCAAGATACTCTATGCAGAGTTCCGTGATGATCTTCCTTCAGGACTATTCAAGAACGAAGCTTTGATTCAAGTAAGCTTGCCCTTATTTATGATAGCCTTCATATTCTCATATTCCCTGAACAGCTTGCTCTTGTACTAATCCACGGACCAAAGGCGGTCAACGGATCACCCAGTGCTTGCAAGTTTCGAAAGGGAAGCCCCCTCGCTAAAATCGAACCCACCACCTCTGCAGGGTTGATTGCACTCTGTGCTATACTCGTAAGTACGTACCTTCATACATCACATATATTCTGACAAAGGTATTTCAGGTCCGATTTTTGCTGACCGCCGACAAGGAGTTCCCCAATAGCTCTGTCGGGGCACAGAGCAAGATCGATTGGCCTCAAGAGTTTATGAAGTACAAGCGCTACCTTATGACAAGTTGGAATGACGAAACAACAAAGGATCTGGTTTCCTTTTGGAACCGCTGGGTCTTCCCTAACGCTGCTGCGTCTTTGGATCTGGAGTTCCAGGTTACTGGCGATGGCCCAAATGTGGTTGGTGAAGACGATGAGGCCGACATTGCAACCATGCGACGAGCAGCAGAGGAGGAGCGACTTGCCCGAGAGCAAGCATCTGGTCAGTCTCACTCTGGGAGTGCACCGCGTACGTCTTCTCGATTGTTGTAGAGTCAATTTGCTTATGGCACATCCCTACTTCACACAGGCACGCCAGCAACACTGGATAACTGGTATTCACAAGCTGGACCGTCTCCGTCTCAGGCACCATCACAACAGCCCGAGATCATGGATGAGCTGGATCTGACAGGTGTGTAATCCCAATGACTCTCAAATATGTCTTTGCACTTACCATATTCGTACTCATAGTGGAACCCGAAATTGAGATCATTGACCAGGGTATTCAAGAAACCGGTCATATCCCAGTCATGTTTGAGATTGACGGAGAGGAAGATGATGAGGACGACGAGGAGTCGCCCCCTGGAGCTTCGGTTCTCCCCTCGTTCCTAACGGCAAAGTCTGCAGTGCACCTTCCCGCTGTTCGAAGCCTCGCAAATCAAGCCGAAGCCTCTATCATTACCTCGACAACGTCGTTCTCTCCAGCGAAGGTTTCCTTACCGAAGAGGACCATCGCTCCCACCAAGACACCCCAGCTTCCTCTGCCTACATTTCAGCCACTCCCTCCCCCAGCTCAGAAGACAAAGCGGCTTCAGGAGGTAAGATATAACACGAAGAATGGCGTCAAGATTGTCCAGATGCTAGTCACCAATGACGAAGATTCAGATGATTCCAACACCACGGCAACGAATCCATTAGCACCGCCTCTCCTTGCGCCGGTGGGGAAGCAAAGACCAGGACGTGCGGTGGAATTTGAAGAAGATGTTCAAGTTCTCTCAAAACCTCTGCCTCCCCCTGTTGCTCAACAGCTGTCCTCGTCGAAGCAGGCCCAGTTGCAGGAACCCAAAAATCCTGAACCACTCGCTTCTAGCTCTGAGACACCTGCACCTGCTCCCTCCAAGGTCTCGAAGGCAGCAAAAAAGGGCTCATCTAAGGGCAAGGGGAAAGGGGGAGCACCAGACGTGCCTCTCGACAATGGGGCTATTCAAGAGCCTGAAGCCGAAGCCCCTGCACAGGAGCCAGCCCAGTGTCGCAAGGCCACCTCTTCCAAGCCGCCTATTACTCAAGGTGCTACAACACATTCAGGTTCTCGGTGTCAGGGCGGCTCTTGATTGGCAGTGGCACACCGCCGCATCTTCTTCCTGCTTCACTTTCAACAGACTCGCCGCCTCCTCTCCACCTCCTCTCCACCTCAATGGACTCCCCACCTCAGCCCTCCTTTCAACCAACTCTCTGCGCCAACCGTCTTTCCTCCTCACAGCCTTGCTGCTGCTTGTATTCCGTTTCTTCTATTTCATATCTCCTGTTGTCCCTGAGTAGACCTGTACTTGTGATATGGTTCTATTTACTCAATTTCAATGGGTTTCCTGCCCTTTACAGTTGCCTCGTGTACTCTCAGTCTGCCTTCCCTCACCCCAGGAAGAGTCGGGCAGCGGGGGTGAGAGGTTTGTGTCATAATGTGCCTTATAAGGGAATCATGCATACATGAAAGGCTATGGCCTTTACGTTGTATAAGCCTCCGTGCCTTAGTGGTAACTATGCACCATGGCGCAAGAGTCAGTAGATTGCGCATTCGAACCCTCCTTAATGTAACAGTGTTCGAGCTCAATTCTAATAAAGTGGTCATACCCCTTGTACCGTTAGACGTCATTTTAATCTCTTGTAACCAGTGGTGTATCTACGTCCTTCTTTGTAAAGTAACTTGTACTTGTATAGCGTAGTAGATTCTAATGAAATTGTCACATTACCTATAGCAAATAGTCACAGTCAATTGAAATGAACCATAAGTACGCGCCAATACTTAAATACCCTCTAGTTAACGGTGAAGGCATTCAATTCATGTAGGAAAGCGCATTAATATGACATGACTAGGGTAACACCCGGGCGTTCGCCTGGGAAGGGGTGGTTTGGTTGTTCTCTTTAAGTTCTACTTGCTTTATTTCAGTTGCTACCGAGAAATTTGCCCACTCTTGCGCGGGTGTTGGCCCAGGAAATATATCCAACTTCCCCATGAGGTTGAAGTCAACTTGAGGCGCCGGCCCGAGCATGGAGAAAACCCCGTTAAGCTGGTATTGAGTTGGTTAGAGACAATATTCAAGCTATTAAGGCGGAGTGGCTCAAGCCGGGGCTTAAAAAATGGGTGCTTAAATTTAAATCTGGTATATGTCAAGGAAGGTTCATTGTCGAGATATATGGTGTATTGGACACCAGAATTACATTGTGCCACACCATGTTGCATACATCGCGGCGCCTTTGGCGCCGCCGTGGGTGCTCTGCAGGTGTTTTCCCTCTCATGCAGAAAATGCCTAAAGACGCAAGGAGACAGGGGTTATTTCGTCCAGCACTGTCCCACCTATTGTGGCGTTCCTCCAGATCAAGACTAACGGAAAGGAAAGACAGTCTTACGCAGCCTTCCAAGACACCCATTTGCGCTCCTTTTACCCTTTCTCCGGCGAGGCTTGGCCCTCGACAGTTTAGAAACAATGTTCGAAATCCGCCCAGTCCCAATCACAACGTTTGTGTTCAAAAGTTGATGTTAGAACCAGGGACACCCGGGCGCGGGAAAGCGGAGCGAAGCGGAGTGCCCGGAATGTATCAGGATCTCAAATGGAAAAGGGAACGAACAGGACCTTGGCCTCAGCAATGCTTCCCAACATGCTGTGCCCTTCCTAGTCCCCAGGGGTCCTACTTGTGTCAGGGAGCGACCAGGTCTTAGGCAGAGGAGAGGGGCGAAGGGAATCCCGAAGGGATGAGCACAGCTCCGGGCCGGAGCGCGCTACACCGCGGGAAACCGGAGACCGGCGAAGCGGACAGACAGGAAAACGTCGGAGACAAGCTAGGTGTGTTCTAGTTGACTTTTCGACTACTGTACAAGCATAGGAGACAAAACCTTATATACTGGAACGAGTCCGGATAATCCTACAGCTAATACAGAGGTCTAAGAGTCTCGGAGTCCGGAGCGATCGACAGGAACGGATCAGGAACGGAAGGAACGAGGGGATCGCTGCGGATCAGGAAGCGGAACGGATGTATGTCGGGGCCGAAGTCAATACCGAAGGTATCCTGGATGGCCGAAGGTTTCGGGTCCGGGCCCGAGGCGCGGGAATGTTCGGGTACTCGGGATATGGGTTGGAAACGCGCCGAAGCGAGCCGGAGCTCGGTTGCTCGGCGGCGGAGGCAGGGGGATGGTATCGAGCAACGGTGGGACGGATGGGGTTCGGGTGAGGTGCAACCTGCATCGGTCGGTCCGGAAATGGTCCGGAGTTCAGCGGTTAGGGGTCAGGGGGTGTTGTGGCATATGACAGTTGACCAATCTTCCTTCTTTTATATATTGATATGATCAGTATAGGTTTTCTGTGTGAGTTGTATTGACTTTGTTACGCCCGTCGGTGACCTCCAGCCTTATGAGGCTCCTCAGCAGGCGTCTTACAAGGCACCTTATAAGACCGGCCCGCCCGTCCCCAATATTCCGCTTTGCCTAATAAGGCCTTATAATGCGATCCGGTCTGATCAAGCCTTATCAGCATTGTAAGGCGTCTGGGGTTTTTCCGACAAATGAGACCTATTCTAACAACTGCTGGCCAAATCACTCTCCAGAAACCGCGAGATAGCTGCAAGGGCAACCAGTCAGACCACCTTCCCGCCATTACAAACCCCATTCTTTCAGCCACAGCACCAGCGTGTAGCGGGCCAAAACTCCGTTTGGCAATTCTCTCGTCATTTTGACGAGGCCCGACATATAACTTATAAGTGCGACCAAGTAACAAATCAAACACAAAATATCCCTGTGTCTAAAAACTACTAAAGTCCATTATGCAGTGCAAAATTGAGCGCACGTATAGTAGAAGTAGCCTGTAACCCTTACCCTCGGGTACCGTCACCCATTGAGATCGCTTCCCTTCCTAATCATTCTTGACCAGCCGTTACGGAAGCAGATATTTGACAAGATCAGACATTGATTCAACGCGATGCCATGCACCAAGAACCGTGTCTAGCCGCATCAACGGATTCTCATTGGCACTATGGCCCATATAGACAATATTTACATACACATCCCTCATAACTCGATGGTCGCCGGGAATGGTCTATCATTTCGAGTCGCCTCAGCGTGGATGATGTTCATAAACAATTGACGCACCAAAATCTTGGGTGGGGAGGCTCCCACCACTCGCAATGAATGTTCCCGCAACGACTGTGTATACGCCACAGCAGCGAGCACTCGTTGAGCATAGTGTCCTTAACCGAACAAGGGAAAAAATCCTCATCGCTCGCCCACCCACAAATGAGAACACCATCATCCCCGTTCGTCTTCCTGTTCACTGCCGGACAGTACACCCCACACGGTTTGGACATGAAGGTGTTGTCATCGTGCACCATCACTCCCTCCTCCGCGATTCAGACACCCGCAATCCAATTTCTTGCTCTTCGCCGAGCATTCCCTGGTTGTTTATGCACAGGCCAGGGTAGAAGCTGTAGAAGCGGCGCCGAGCGATCATGTTCATTTGGCTTGTGGTCGCAGATGCCAGCAACGTCTTGATGGGCGCGGTCAGTGCCACTGATAATGTGTATAGGCAAAGGACCTTGAGAAAGTCAGCTCCGCGCAGGAACGAGAAGCGGTCGCTTACCCCTTTAACCGTTTTCGTGAACCTGAACACACCTGAGACTTCGCTAACCACGGAAGGATGAACCTCCATGGCTTGAAACCCTGAAAAACCAAACCCTTCAAGGACTCTCAACGCCTCCTCACCCCGCCCTGCCCCAACGACGAGGTTGAAATCGAACGGCAGTGCTCCCCCCGGCACCAAGGACTGTTCATCACCAGAACATGCCGAGCGACTGACCCGATGATCCCCCGTCCAACCTTTCCAGCGCTTTGAGGAACGCCAGGGGATCTTCCAGAAACCGACCACATGCTCTAACCACTCTCCCCCGGACTCCCTCCACCATATATCTTCTGCATTGCTTGGAGAGACAACCGAACTTAGTTATGGCAAGCCAAGGAAGCCACGCCAGGATAGCTTCCATGAGTTCGGCCATCCAAAAGATTTTCAAGGCAGCCTGGCGACGCATGGGGGACGGTGATCATCATGCCGGCAAACCAAGTTTCATTTATAACTCCTGTATTACGGAAATCTAAGAACCTGACAGCCGTCCCTGGTAAAAGCTGCCGCGATGTGAGTGGCGACCTGGAAGAAAGTCATCCCACACTCACGCAACTAGAGCATCGACCACAGTCCCCACGTTGTCTACTTCGAAATCTCTTGCCATTCCCTGACTGTCCGCTATAACAACTATGATATCGCCTCCAACAGCCAAGTCGCTGTCGCCTGAAAGACGTCGAAGGAGGTAATTCCTGTGTGATTCAATGTCGTGCTTGAGAGAATCAGGTACTGCCAAATGAGGAGATCGTCATACATACCTTGCAGCGCATGTCCTATGGGCTCCCTGCAAAGTGACTTGGAACGTCAAGTCCTGCAGTGGGATCTCTGAAGAACACTACTGTGACTAGCGAGTAGGTCTTACCGAGTAGCTTGTAGGCTTAACTGGTAGGTTAAAGTGATAGAGATTATAGTAGCTACCAGCGTCCTTATATACATATTGCGTGTACTAATAATAGAGCAGTGTAAGGACTGAATAAGCAGTCACATGAGTGACAAGTAAACGTATGAGTCAGTATGAGTAGTAACGATGAAAGAATGACGAATACTATAGATGTCGCATAGCCTCATAAGAATGTATCTAGGAGAGTCCGAGTCGGAGTAATCCGAGTCGGAGAGTCGCGAGAGTCGCGAGTCGAATCTAATCTACATAAGATAAGATCAACAATCTCTACCACCTGCTCCAGTCCAACATCGTAATTCCCGACATACAAGTTGACATGCAAGTCACAAGGCCATCGTTTATGCTGAAAGCCACGATGAACAGGAACCGGCACGATGTGTCCCTCTCGCATGCCGGTGCCTAGGAACAGCGCGTCGATCATCATCAATTTCTGTGCCTTAGGGATGTTAGTTGACCCATCAACGACAAAAGTGCGAGCTTACCGAAGCATGACGCCTGGCATTTGCCATCGCCATAGCTAGTTGCTCGTTCCTCATCATTGCAGATGCCAGCAAAGGGTCAAAGGACAAGTAGAATATGGTGTTACCGCCTGAAACAAGAAGGCCAGCAACAAACCTTAGCTCGCACCGGATCGCTATGAGCTGTCTATCGATCATCTTGGCCCACAGCCGCGCCACATAGCCTCCCTTCAGTCGAAGGTTGTGGAGCTTCCAATTATGCCCCTGTCCCTTTGGAAGACCGAAGATCCCGGTCAAATGACGCTGCCATCCTGCCCGCATTTTCTGCGAACCCGAGCGATTGCATCACAATGCGCCAGGTGCACCCCGACCCATTCACCGGTCTCACCTCGCTCCACGTGAAGTGTCACTGCCGTGGCTTCATCGTGAGCCGGCGAAGCGAGCAACCCAACACCCTACTCGACCGCCACCATGAAGTTGCATGAGTTGGAAGACACTATTCAAGAGGCACAGAGATTGGCCCAGGTTCGGCCCAATGCATCGCAGCAAACATCAACTAATCACCCCCCAGCTTCAGAAGCTTACCCTTATCCAAGGCCTCCTTTTCCGAACACATGGCCTCCACCCAGAGCTCGTACCCATCCCCATCCACCAGGGCTTTCAAAATCGGCGACGGCCCGCCGACTTGCACGTTCACATCTACATTCGCAAAGGCATCACCATAGATCGACAAGTAACCGCCATTGAGCATGAGGATGAGACGCTCACGACGCCGAAAGGAGCAAGCTGTTGCGTGGTGCGGGCGGCGACATGGGTAAGTGGCTGATTCGTGACCTTTGCAGTAGCGCTCACCTTAAGCTAGGAAAGGCAAAGGATCCCCGACAATTTCTTGCTCATGTCGTTAGCCAAGGATGATATGCTTTGGGTGCAGGGCGATATACTGATAATCAAACAAGACACATCAGGTAAGGCGACTAGTGTTCAAGCCAACGACATACATGACCTCCAATGTGGCATCATTCAGTATGTTCCTTTGTTCCACCAAGACCAGTCCTGAACAAAAACCAGGTTTTTACAGGCGCGAGACCGAAGACCTCAACCGGTCCATCGTCTCTGATGACGATTCATCTCCAGAGTCGGAGTAGGCGCGAGATCGAGGCGACCTTTGGAGCTATGAGGAGACACTATGTATTAGTATACTAAACCATTAAAAAGCATATAAAAGCACCTCGATACCCACAATTCCCGTTACCCTGCATTACCAGCTATGCCTGTCACCACCACATTTGTCCATTCAGCTTCTGCTGAAGCCGTGCACCGTACCACGGAGCTTTTGGAACTAGTTGTCAGCTCTGCTGTCTGGCAAGCTCTACGACTATGGAGCCAGTTGGATAAACGCACCAGAAAAGTTGTCCTCGTTGAATGTCACCGCCGCATCACCTACGTGCTGTTTCCTTTCTTTCAAAAGGACGAAGTGGATCAACTATTCGAAGCCCTGAAGTTTGGCCACGGAGTGGTGGCAGGGTCAGTCGCGAGGTGATTCTTCTGCCTCGAGGAAGATTGGTACGAGGGTAGACGAGGGAGATACAACCAACGCGATGATAGCCGAGACTTTAACATCATCGCCAGTATGTATCAGGTTGATGCAGTTGAGCGGGCGCTGGAAGAACTCGGGTACACGGATTTCCAGGAAGAACAGGTCCACGAACCACTCCGCGGCGAAGTGACCAAGATTCGTAGAGGCTGGAAAACTATTGGTATCAATGTGAGTCGCTTCCACCATTGCCAGTACCAAAGCTAACGGAACTAGAACCGTGTCTCCATCACCATTTCAGGAGACTACAATTCCGTCCAGCATGTGCTATTGTCCTCCGTGTGGACTGGTCAAATGAATTGCATTGGGCCCACTGCCGCGTACAGTTTCTATCCCCGGCTCGTCACCGAAAACATGTCACTAAGAACCGACTTACATCCTTCCTGGATTGAGCCTGAACGCCCCCAAGGTCTGGTCCCCCACTGGCAAAGGGGTCAGCACTCCCAGGAGACCGTCCGTCTCATCACCTCTTCAGCTGATTTCCCCTGCGACTGCGCTGCATGGTGCCCTGCTCTGAATCGCAAGACTCGGGGAGACGAAGCAGTATCCGCTGCACCATGGCGAAAAGGCGTACGTACCACATACTCCACCAACTCCGAGACCGATCCATTCCTTTCTTTGCGACCTCTCCTATGGCGTGTCTCTGAGCGCTGCAACAATCCGAATTGCGATTTCTGGACCCCAGAGAGCTACAGGCTTTGACCGCAAAGCATTCCACGTACTTGTAATAACGAGCTTCCTGTAACGTGATTCCACCTATAATCCAGTCACCGACTTTTCTAGATCCCAATGATCATGACTTTGCACTCCAGCCAGCTGAAGACCACGGAGAGGGTAAGGAAAAGAAGTGTTGAGCTTGCCACCCGGCTGACCGAGCGCGTGAGAACGAAACCCCTATCAAAAGCTATTTGTCCAAAGACCTGTCCAAGCGGTATCTTTCCTACTTCGTCAGATTTAAATACATGCAGAATGCAACATCCTTTTCTTCTATCCAATCCCCGTCTAAAGCGGCTCCCGATAACGTCGACACTGCCTTTAACCCGTCGTAGGACCAGACCTGCATCTCCGGGTCGATGAAGCTGCAGGTAAAGTGTTCCTCGAAGTGCCAGATGACTGCTACGAGATGATAGGTGCAGCCATTCAACGCGATCCCCGTCTCGAACTCATCAAATCGCCTGTTCAAGGCTTCGAGGTATATTACCGTTGGAGATATTCCAGCCAAGGCAATGATCTGGTTGCAAGAGTCGCAGTGGTGGACCTCCTCCAGACGTCGAGCAATCACGTCCGAGATGTGATCACCTGATTGGTTGTCCACAACTGTGTATTCGCCAAAGGCAGCCCAGAAGGATAGTTTGACGCTCCCAGCACACGAGTCGCAGGGCACCTCATACAGCAGTTTGATGTCGTTGCGATCAAGGACCACACGGACCAGTTCGCATATGTCGGTAGTCGCAGTATCGGATGCGAAGGACCCCGATGGCCTTATCCCTCACCACTTCCCTCAGGCGGTCCCTGAACCTGTCCAGCTCACACTGGACTCCTTTTACTCCCGTGAATGCCTCTTGCATCCACTGTGTAGCAGGGTAACTGCTATCCAGTCTTGAAAGGTGTCATACATCCGCCAAGCATTGTACATGCAGAACACAACAGCATCGAAAGCGCAGCTGTGATCAGTTGCGTCCCAGGTGACCGCTGTCAGGTCCCATCAGGAAACAGTGTATTTTCTCTGTGGGGCCCCGAGTTGCCCTGACTGTCCTGAGGGCATTTACGTTGCTCGGGCACTACCAGGACTTCTCAGAGATTGGTAGGGATCAACAGGAGTTGTCAGAGCACAGCAGGGCAATATAAGGATCTTTAATATGATTTGAGGGTTTATTACAATACTCTAGATACACTTGTCGTGTCCAGTACTTAATGGGATGCCTTCTGGGCTTCTCAATGTTGCTGTGGACTCCAGAGAGTGTCATGAACTTGTTATGATTTGGATTTTAGTTACAGTTAGTAGTCAGACAATAACACCGCTGTGCAATAGCAATATTGGGATGCAGGTACAACCAGGAGGGGTCATTTTTGTTGACCGCATTCAGGGCCCAAATGACCTCGCGTTTGGACGATTCAGGCGTCATTTTAAAGCTATACCTAGTGGCTTTCCAACGCAACCAATTTTCATAGCTAACGGTGCGCGCGTTGCCCCGGAATCCCGTGTTTCATTTCAGATGTATTTGCAATCCCACAAGCCCAAATAGCGCTCAATCCGGGCGCTCAATGGCTCAAATAAGAGCACTAGTTCATACCTTTCTAACGGATTAACTCACGCTGTAAATGGCCCACGCGTTTCCTCACAATAAAGGTGTTGAGTTGATGTGCTGGCATCTCAGTTATAAGTCAGGCGAGAAATAGTATTATAGATGCTATATAAAACAAGAGAAGTACTACAGTAATAGTAAAGATAAGTAAAGAAGGACTTGGAGCGTTTGAGAACGCAAAGTGCTGGCACATATAACTGCTGGCAGAAGCGTGGGAAGTTACTGTCGGGTAGGCAGTAACTATTCCACGCTCCAGTGGCTGCGCAGTTAGTCTTGGCAGACACGTCACAAGTTGGCACGTCAGTTAGCCACGTCACTGCCGAGGCCCAGGTGCATCAATTTGACATGTCACATTACAGAGTAAGCTACAATGCTGGCACGTCTGACTTGTCTCAAACGTTCATTGTCCATCTCTGTAACTCCCCTGCTTCCCCCTGTTTGTCTGCTGTCCTGCCCATCCTGCAAGCACCATATGTTCTTCTAAGAATGGTAAGTCTAGTTGGCTTGTATGTGCTTAAGCTTTACTAACTATACTCCTTTGTTCTTATATCTGCTAGTTGTGCCTATGTCTGTAGACGTTGGAGGAATACATTTGGGTGTGTGTTCTGCTGGTAAGTTTTATTCAATTCTATTTATTCGTACTAAATTATTAACTGTCAGCATTTACAGATCCTTCATTGCCCCTTTCTGCCTATTCCCCACTGCCCTGGACTTTGTTTGATTACTTTTTACTGTATCTGTAATGTGGTGTAGAAAATGTACTTTGGTAGACATAAATATATATATCAGTCTCAACTCTCCTTGTGATGTTTGACATTAAATCTAAGTGAATTTTAGAGGACCCTATGCCGCTTTAAAGGTGTTGAAAACCTCTCAAGGTGCTTTACAATGCTTTTTAATGTCTTGAGGATGCTCTCTGATTCCTCAGCAATCCCTGGCAGTCCCTGGGAATTGGCATCAAAAATAAGGTTGCCCGGGCAGGCAAGCCAAAGATTCTTTGTGCCTTGAATCCCTGGCATCCCTGGCATGCCCCCAGGGACTAATAAAGAATATTAAGGCTTCTTAGGAAGTGTCAGTGCACCTCAGAGATTATTGGCTGTTTCCTGATGCCGCATGTTGCTTGCGCTTAGGCGCAGCCACTAGTCCACTCCCCGCCCGCTTCCTGTGCCTGTCCGTCTCATTCTGATTACCAGTCGAACTTCCGTCACCCTCGTGTACATTCATGGGGGAGAGCCTTAAGTTTCGGATGCCACCCATCTTCAATCTTGTCTGTTCTCACCCATTCCCGGAAGACGTCGATCTGTTCCCCCCGCACGGGGATGCGAGCGATGGTGTCGGGCAACAACCCTTCGTATTCCATCCTGGTGATCTCATTCAAGTAGTTCTGCGCTCGGAACTCCTCTCGCAGCCAACCGTCGAGGCCTCCCTGCATGTGTCTTGGTGTCAACGGCCCTAAAACTATGGTCTTCGAGGCGCATTTGCTCCTCGACAGGCACGTGTATAGCGACTGATGTGTGTAACACCTGGTGAAGTCCACGACATTATGCTCTCTTGTCTTGCCTTGCGACCCGAAATCTGTCAGCGCAAAATTCAGAATCACTGAGATTTGTTCTCGCTGCAAGGTTACTGAAGAATTCTGCGCCGGAAGTTTTACTGTGACTTCGGAGTTCAGCCTTGTCAGCGGAACTACAGACTGCGGCAAGCCTTCGAACTTGACATGGGCCTTAGGCGAGGACAATCGAACGAACAGCACGTCGAGAACAACTTTGGTAGGATCAAACGGGTGCACAGAGTCCTTCCATCCAACAACGACTCCCTCCTGACCTTTTGTTATTGATAGCTCGGTCGCGTCGTTTCTACGAATAATGACTGGCATCCCGACACATACCTGGAGAACCCCTGGGACATGCTGCGATGCTGCTGGTGGCTGTTTCCACACAACATCTTGATCTTGTTTTCGGAAGGGGCGTTGAACAAACTTTCGTCGCCTAGAATTCCGGGAATCAGGGTGTAACATCTTGCGTCTATCTATCGAATGGAACTCATACAGGGTTAGGCCATGGTCCTTTGCGAATTGGACAGCCTTTGTGGTGTTAAACTGATCCCTGTACGCATTGCGGCCTGTGATGATTGGGCAGTATCGGAATTCGGGCGACGAGATATCTAAAGCATCGTTGTAGCATGGCATTCGAGATCGAATGAAATCCAGGTCTCCGTCTGTGCATGCCCGATATCTGAGGTTCTCTAGCATCTGGCGTAGCTTGTTGTCATCGTCCGATGCAGTCTGCTGGCGCATGTTCTGGGTCAGGATGACCACAGTTGTTACTTGATGCCATAGCCCTTTCCCCAAGGTGCAACGAAGTTCATACTGCGAAGCTCGCGGTACCTGCCTCAAGGAGACCTTGTTGCTATAAAGAGACAACGCAACCGCAGGAGGCAGCTGGGCAAAGTCACCGGCAAAGATCACATTCATTCCCCCAAAAGCCAAATCGCTCCTTCCGGTCACCTCCTGCAATCTCTCTCCAATGCGAAACATATCCTCGCACCCTACCATTGAAACCTCGTCAATGAAGATATATTCCCACACCCCTCAATCTTGCACGAGCGTCTTGAATCTGGGCGACTTTGGATTTCACTACACGTGGATTCTCCTCAGAGAATATTGACAAAGCATAATGATAAGTAGAACCGCCTATCTGAGCAGCCGATGTGCCAGTAGGTCCAAGCAGAGCCAGCTTGTGGCGTTCTACACGTTTTGCAAACCAATCATTGAGAGCGTTGATCACCTGGGTCTTCCCAGTTCCAGCTGTCATGGACACCGGTTAGCCCCTATCGTTTCGCCCCTATCTTTTCCTTTTTATCTTATCTTGATCCGCTTTCCATCTTATCTCCGTTACCCCTATTCTTTCATCTCCGTTCACTTGTCCCGATGGTTCCTTTCCACATTCCTACCGTTGATTACTATTTCACCTTCGGCTACGCGCATTGCCTCTGCGTAGCCCGACCCTTCTTTGTCATTCCTTTACTCAGCCCGACTCATTTCTATTGTTATTCCCGATACGATTACTTATCCTTCGCGCTGCCTCGCGCAGCTTCCTTGTTTATCTCTGTCAGCACGACTCACATGGCCTTTGACTTAGTACGACTCAGCATCTACTGTAGGGTATATAAGACTGTTCGTTCTCATTGTATTTCCTCAGTTTGACCTCTTCGTCAATACAACGCCTTAACTCGTCATCTCTCTGCTCTAAGCCTCTCTCTCTCCGCCTTTGCTCTCGACTTGTAGTTCCACTACTTGTTGGTCGAGCCTCTCGCACCGCTCAGCCTCTCCGCTCCGTTGTCGCCGCCTCCGCCTTCGTCGTCACCGATTAGATTGCATCTAGCGCCGCTCTCCGCGACATTAGGTCAAACTACCCTCTTCGCACCGGCAGTACCGACTACTGCCCTTGCGCCTGTGTAACCGCCGCAACCATTCCAACATTCAGACCCCCAGAAAGCGACTCTGAATCGAGTCAATCACAAGACCCCGACACCAGCCTTTCATCAGCATACCAATCCGCTCATAGCAACTCCGACAGCGACTCAAGCTCTGAAGCAAGCTTGACTGCTCCGAACTCCAACACGGAATCGACATCAGCACTGCAACCTCCGTCAACTACGAATACTTTCCAGACAACCGACGCCTGGCATTTGCCGACTGTGACCACCAACCGTGTCCCTACCGCTACACAAGCCCCAGCATCCAAGAAATCTATATCAGCAGATCCCTAGTTATTTTTCCAACCCAAGCACAGCACCTCCCAGCTCTATCACCCTTCTGGTTCCCAGCCGACTTTCGTTTCCAACTCCTACTGTTTCACCACCAGTATCCGCCCTTGCCACTCTCGTTCAGACCACTCCCAATAAACCCGATCCAAAGCCACTCCCCGACATCCCCGCTCAAGAACCACTTTTTGTATTCATGGCCGACCACCAAGGCGGACCCTCCAACTCCGGAACCATGGACGTCAATACCCAACTCACTCCCATCCAGCTTCAGCAACGCCAAGTCGAAATGGCCAAGCAAATCCAGGAACTACTTGAACTACTCGCCAACAAACCCGCCGCACCTGCCCATAGCAGTGTCGAGAAGCCCGAATCTTTCAAAGGAAAAACCGACGACTCCCGCCGCTTCCTCCGCTATTTCACCAATTGGGCAATCCACCAACACGACCTTCTGAGCACCAAAGGAGGACGTGATGATCGAAGATGGATCTCGTCTGCCCTTTCCTTCTTTACTGGGGATGCCTATGGATGGGCGTCCCACTTTCTCCAACAGATTGTAGATGCGGAAATCGCGTCCAGTTCTGGAGACACAGCAAAGATTACACAGCACCCCTTCCCCTTCACCAGCAACTGGGAGAAATTTGTAGAAGAGTTTGAAAAGCGCTTCCAACCCAACGATGACAAGAAGTCTGCCCTTCTCGAGCTGGATGCCCTCCGACAAGGAAATGACAGGCAGTCCGCCCACAAAACTGGTCACCAAGTTTCAGGAGATCTTCCCTCGCACGGGACTAGGAGAGCAGGATGGCATTGTAACGCCTCACCGACAAGTTACACCATGAGGACCAAATGTGGCTCCTCATGAATCAGCTAGGCGCCGTTGAAGAGCCCAAGACCCTGGACGAACTCTGCGCCCCGCATCATCAACAACGAATTCACCATGCGCACCCGCCCTGGACAAATGAACAAGGGCTCGTCTGGCTACAGCTCCGCCCCAACCATCACTGCTGCCCCCGCCGATCCCATGGCTATGCAGGTCGACGCCTCCCGCACTCCTGGACGCACTCGCGATGAATTTACGCGAGTTATGCAAGGACGATGCTACGGCTGCGGCCTCAAGACCCATCTCAAGAGGGACTGCCAGTACAAGGAAACGCAGTGCAGCTACTGCAAACGCAAGGGCCACATCCAAGGAGTCTGCCAGGATCGCTTCATGGGACTTGAACGCGACCGAGGACTCAGGAGAACCCAACGCGTCCGTGCCACCAACGCTGAAGAAGTCACCTTTGATGCCTGCGCCTCTTTCAACACCCCAGCTCCTTCCACCCTTCTCTGCATCCATCTCTGCTGCCACCGCCAGGGCCTGCTGCCACTCCCGCTCCTGCTCCCACCACTATCTCCACCGAGCTCCAGACCTACCAACAGAACCAACTCCGCATCCTCCGACCAGATCTCCCAGCTCCGCAAGGATTTTTAAAGAGGGTGTCTGTTGATGCTGCAATGCATTCACCCCTTTGCTCCGTACGCCTCCTCTGCCTATGATTCGATAACCACCTGTAAACTTAGCACCGTTCGAGAATTGAACCCCTCTCATCCCACTTCCGTGTGCCCGCCCGAATCCGAGGTCGCGACCGCAGCAGCACCCAAGCCAATCCCATGGTTGATTGTGGTGCAAACAGGACCTTTCCTAGACGTCCCATTTGTACAACGAAACTGCACCCCCACCTTCCCACTTCGCCGCCCCATCGAACTCCAGAACATCGATGGATCCCCTAATACCGCTGGATATATCACCCATTTCGCCCGCCTCGAGCTCACCGTCGACAATCACACCGCCTGGACAGACTTCCTTGTCACCAACTTAGGTGGCGAGGATATCATTTTAGGCCTCCCTTGGCTCCGTCACCTCAATCCTACCATCGACTGGCAACGTGGTACACTTCGCATTCCACCCCATGCTCCAACGAACCCCATTCCATCTGTATCTATCGAGGAAATCCCAGACGAGGATGCCGCCCCAGCTTATCGCGGTACCCCCTCAGGAGACGCCCTCGTCGAAGAAATAGATGTTGAGTATGAATCTGTTGCCACTGGTACCACCATTCCACCCGACTCCACCCCTGCCTCCACTCCCGATCCTACACCTGCCACTCCTGCTGACCCACCTGCTCCTGAACCAACACCTACCACTCCTACCACCCCGCCTCTTGAAGAATTGGACGCTACACCACCCTTCTGCCGTATCAATGCCAACCGCCGACTACGACGATCTTTCAAGCGCAAAGGACTCCTCGAGGACATCAGTGATCAACTGGGTTGCGCCGCTGGATTCACCTATTCCCAGCAAATCGCGACCGAACAGATCGAAAAGGAGAAACCGGTCAAGACTTTCGAAGGAAATGATTCCCCCTCAATACCGACAGCACACCCACGTCTTCTCTGAATCCGAGTCCCAACGTCTACCAGAACACAAACCCTGGGACCACGCCCATCGAGTTCACACCAGACGCCCCAGCCGACATGCGCACCAAGGTCTATCCCATGTCATCCAATGAACAAGAAGAAACTGGATCGCTTCATCAAGGAAAAACATTCAGAAAGGTTACATCCGCCCGTCAAAATCGCCCCTGGCCTCTCCAGTCTTCTTTGTCAAGAAAAAGGATGGAAAACTTCGCTTCGTACAGGACTACCGTCGCCTCAACGAGTTTACCATCAAGAATCGCTACCCACTCCCTCTTGTTTCTGACATCGTCAACCGCCTCAAAGGTGCCAAGTATTTCTCCAAATTCGACGTTCGCTGGGGATACAACAACGTACGCATCAAGGAAGGAGATGAGTGGAAGGCAGCATTCGCAACCAACCAAGGCCTCTTCAAACCCCGTGTCATGTTCTTCGGACTCACCAACTCACCCGCCACCTTCCAAGCGCTGATGAATTCCATTTTCTCCGACCTCATTACTGCTGGCAAAGTTGCTGTCTACCTTGACGATATTCTCATCTTCACCATGACCCTGGAAGAACACCGCCAAATCACCAACGAAGTACTCCGACGCCTCAAGGCTCACGACCTCTTCCTCCGACCTGAAAAGTGTGTCTTCGAACAGATGGAGATCGAGTACCTAGGTTTGGTCATCAGGGAGGGAGAGATCTCCATGGACCCTGCCAAGGTGGAAGCTGTCCGCAACTGGCCCACTCCCCGCAATCTACGCGCCGTTCGAGGTTTCCTGGGATTCGCTAATTTCTACCGCCGTTTCATCAAGGGACTTTTCCACCATCGCCCGCCCCTCTCAACAACCTCACCAAGAAGAATGTTCCCTGGCAGTGGGGTACGCCACATCAAGACGCATTTGATACACTCCGCCATCAATTCATTTCCGCCCCGGTATTGTCACTTTGGGACCCAAATCGACCCACACGCATTGAAGTTGATGCCTCTGGCTTCGCCACGGGAGGTGCATTGCTTCAGAAGCTCGACGACGGTCTTTGGCACCCCATCGCATTCCGCTCATCCTCCATGCAACTCGCCGAACGCAACTACGAAATCTACGATCGAGAAATGCTTGCCATCATCGAAGCCCTCAAAGACTGGCGACATTTCCTTGAAGGCCTCCCAGAACCCTTTGAAATCATCACCGACCACGCCAACCTTGAATACTGGTGCACCGCCCAAGATCTCAGCCGCCGCCACGCCCGATGGGCACTTTACCTTTCACGATTCCAATTCCGCCTCACCCACCGTCCTGGAAAAGCCAACACCCAAGCCGACCCTCTCTCTCGACTCGACATCCACCAAGTAACCGACGCAGAAGATAACCGACAACAAGTAGTCCTCAAACCCGAACTATTCGCCAAACTCGCCGCCAACCATGAATTCGCCAACCCCCTCGAAGAATGCATCCGCCTCGCCAGTGAAAAAGAAGCCAACGTCCTCACCGCCCTCAATGCCCTCAAGAACGGACCTGCCAAACTCGTCAATGGACTACCCGAATGGAAGGAAGAAGACGGCCTCATCTATCACAAGGGCCGAGTTTACGTTCCCAACGACATTCAACTCCGCCAGGACATCCTCCGCCAATGCCACGACGACCCCACCTCAGGACATCCTGGCATTCACTCCACCCTTGAACGAGTCGAACGTCAGTACTGGTGGCCCTCTATGAGGGCTTTCGTCAAGAAGTACGTCGAAGGCTGCGACACCTGCGCCCGCAAGAAGAACGTTCAGCATCCCCACTCCCTTCTTCAACCCCTAGACGTCCCCAATGGCCCTTGGGAATCTGTGGGAGTTGACTTCATTGGCCCTCTAACCCACCACTCTAGATGGCCATGACGCCGCTATCGTTTTTACAGACCACTACAGCAAGTTCATCCACGTCTTCCCCTGCACCACCAAGATCGGCTCTGAAGGAGTGGCCGACATCTACTATCGAGAAATCTTCCGCCTTTACGGTCTTCCCCTTCAGTTCACCAGCGACAGAGGCCCCCAATTTGCCTCCCAGCTCATGCGCGACCTCCTCAAACAACTCAACATCAAGTCCAGCCTCACTACCGCATACCATCCACAAGCTAACGGCCAAACGGAACGCGCCAACCAAGAAGTCAAGAACTACATTCGCCTCTACGTTAACCGCCGCCAAACCGACTGGGACAAGCACCTCCCCATGGCGGAATTCGTCATCAACTCCCGTATTCACTCCGCCCACGATCACTCACCTTTCGAAGTTCTCTATGGCTACCTTCCGTCCTTCAACATTCCCATCGGCTCCAACTCCACTCTCCAACCAGTCAATACACGACTCGACACTCTTCGAGAAGTCCGTAAAGACGTTGAGGCTGCCTTACGTATGGACAAAGCACACCAGAAAGACTCATTCGAAGCCGGCAAACGCGCCTCTGACACCTTCAAAGTAGGCGAATATGTCTGGCTAGACGGCAGCGACATCAAAGTCCGAATTCCATCTCGGAGCTTAGGCGACAAACAGCTTGGACCCTTCAAAATCCTCGAACGAATCGGCGACCCTCGACTACAAGCTGGAACTCCCTCTCAACATGCGACGCATCCATCCCGTTTTTCACCTCGACAAACTCTCCCGCTTCAAAGGCAACGACGTCAACGGCATCTTACCACCACCACCAGAGGCCGTAGAAATCGAAGGAGAGACGGAGTACGAGCTCGAAAGCATTCTCAACAGCGAATGGAGGAAGAAAGGCAGGAAGAATGAGCTCTACTATGAAGTCAGCTGGCTTGGTTACGACGCCTCACACAACAGCTGGGAACCCGAATCCAACCTCATCCCTCGCTCACAAGAATACATCGACGAATTTCATGAACGCAACCCTGACGCCCCTCGCCGCATCTCCGCCACCGACTACGTCCGCCTAGGTCTTCAAATCATTGAGGACGATGAAGCATAGGAGGGGGGTAATGTCATGGACACCGGTTAGCCCCTATCGTTTCGCCCCTATCTTTTCCTTTTTATCTTATCTTGATCCGCTTTCCATCTTATCTCCGTTACCCCTATTCTTTCATCTCCGTTCACTTGTCCCGATGGTTCCTTTCCACATTCCTACCGTTGATTACTATTTCACCTTCGGCTACGCGCATTGCCTCTGCGTAGCCCGACCCTTCTTTGTCATTCCTTTACTCAGCCCGACTCATTTCTATTGTTATTCCCGATACGATTACTTATCCTTCGCGCTGCCTCGCGCAGCTTCCTTGTTTATCTCTGTCAGCACGACTCACATGGCCTTTGACTTAGTACGACTCAGCATCTACTGTAGGGTATATAAGACTGTTCGTTCTCATTGTATTTCCTCAGTTTGACCTCTTCGTCAATACAACGCCTTAACTCGTCATCTCTCTGCTCTAAGCCTCTCTCTCTCCGCCTTTGCTCTCGACTTGTAGTTCCACTACTTGTTGGTCGAGCCTCTCGCACCGCTCAGCCTCTCCGCTCCGTTGTTGCCGATCGACGACTCCGCCGATTAGATTGCATCTAGCGCCGCTCTCCGCGACACCAGCCATACCTCCCAGATACATGAGAAGCTGCGACCGCGCCGGCTCTAGAGAGTGGTTGGTCACAATACGGAAGGCGCGACGCTGCTCCTCATTCAGGGTGAATTCGCTAGCAATCTGCTCGACAGCCTTTTTTATATCTCCTGTTGCAAATGCGTACTCCTGCGATATATAGGAGCCGGGCAACACAGCAACACGGTCTGCCACAAAGACACGCCTCTTCCCTTCCAGGTCAATGATATCTGCGAACCGTGACTTCAAGACCTTGGCTCTCTCGTCGTCCACACGTTGACGCCACTCCTCTGGCGACACATTCTCAACAAAAATGCTGTTTCATCCAAAAGACAAAGCACTCTGTATTGGATCCAACTTCTCGGTCCAACCGTTTTCATTCAACAATTGGGACGCCTCATGCATTTGCTGCTTTCGCACTTGCGTGGCATGGCCTTCCTCCAGGTCCCACATACAATGGCCATCCGCCTCATCCCCGCTGAACTCATACTGCTCATCATCCATGTCATACAGGTGATCATCTGAACCATTTGCCACTGCAGAGAAGCTCGTGCTAGCACCGAGCTGGCGGTTCTTCATCTGCGAATAATCATCTCTCGCATCGAGGCACTCCCATCGCAGATTGAAGTTGTCCATGATCCCTTTCTGGTGATCTGTAAACGGCATCGAATCAAATGCAACCTGCCAGCTTTCGAAGCGATCTATCAAATCCTGCCCACTGCGCCATGGTTTAAACAACGCTAGCATGGTTGCAGCATACTGTTCTTCATCTTCACCATCGCGCCTTGGCAAGGCGCCGCCAATGAAGTTAGGTACGAAAAAATCCCTTTGACGAGGATCACAACACACCACATGTGTCTTATGGAGTGGGTGGCTAGGAAGGAACTCGTAGAAATAACGGCGACCGATACGGTTGGTGCCTGTATGCAATGCCGCTTTTGTCACCCTTACCTGAGTCTGAATCCACTCATATAGGGTCACCATCTCGTATTCAGCAGGTCGGAGGGCGTAGTCATCCACACTAGACCTACCCACGAAACTGTCGCCTGAGCGGTTTATTATGACTTCCTCGTCGTCTTCCGGGACCAAATCCTCCCATGGATCAGTGTACACCTCGTCGTCTGTCTGGCCAATCTCCTCGTTGTCCGCTGTGGCCATCACCCTGTTAGTGAATTGACGCCAGTAGAAACCCACGAACTTATGGCTGGTGTAGTAATCGGGGTTGCCCAGTAGATACATAGCCGCCATGGGAGCCCCAATCTCGAGCTTGGAGAGCAGAGAATTCATCACCTTCAGTACAAGCCGCCTCCCGGCGTCAGCACTAGGGTCCTGCCTCAGGTCCTGGTTCTTCTCAAAGACGTTCAATGCCAACGCCATGATTTGATATGATTTCAGT
Organism: Coprinopsis sp. MPI-PUGE-AT-0042; assembly: GCA_020736565.1. Lineage (NCBI taxonomy): Eukaryota > Fungi > Basidiomycota > Agaricomycetes > Agaricales > Psathyrellaceae > Coprinopsis > Coprinopsis sp. MPI-PUGE-AT-0042. The sequence goes on from JAHBOF010000142.1 coordinate 30,201, forward strand.
GCCTGCTTGACAAGGTAGTCTGATACGTACATCAGGGTGGACTTGACAGCCGTCCCTGATAGCAAACTGGTTGTATCAGTGTTACACCTGTTTGTGTACGATATCGCAGGGGTAATGTTATTGATCGAACTCTCATGCTTCTTCAGTTCGATATGGCCGTCCACTGGGTCCATATGCATTGCTTCGACTATAGGACGAGGAAACCGCGCTGTACAGACACCGTGTTTGTTAAGACAACCCTTACCCGTCATGTGCTTCTTCTTGCCCTGCACTTGAACACTCGTCAAGTCGGTATCTTTCCTAACAAAACACTTGTGGACATTGCACCTCACCGTGATGTCGTCCACATCAGTTTCGAAGTGCTTATACCAACGGTGAAGTTCCTCGCAGGAGTCGCACTCGCAGGGATCAGGAAATACAGGGCATCAAAGAGGCGGGGGGGGGGAGCGGTAGGAAGGAGATCAGTTGGGTTGCTGCATCAGGTGCAAGGCGAAAAAAGGATATCGGATTAGGATTCATGACAATTTATACCAGGGCCTTCATCAATATCATTCTGACAGTGTTGAATATATACGTTGGCCACTACCGGATACTGATGATGGTAACCCCACACGTCATTAGAGAACGGCATCGCGACATCCGCTAAACCCCCATGTATAACATTCAGATATGACCAGTTTCTGTACTCCATATTTATCATAATGGGCTGGGATTGTCAACGATAATAGCTTCCGGTATCCTTGGTAGGCTTTCCAGACCGCCAGGGTAAACCGAATCAGTTAATCGGTAGGGGCGCAGCAGCAGCGTATACTGACTTGTTTGTTGTTTACGTCAACCCAACAGGTTTAGTCTGGTCTCTATGAATAGTCTTCAATTACAATTGTAGCCAGTGAAGGTGAACCCGCCAACACTCCGCATGTCCTGCCAGCAAAGAGCCTACGTCCTTTTCATTTCCCTCTCCGATTGCATCATAGAATTGTTTGCGAAGGTAGCTTTGTATGAAACTATGCGTAACTAGACATCACCCATCAAATGCACTAAAGGCTCATGAAACAGAACTCGTCGCTGATAGTTCGAGTTGTGGCCCTGCTTATGTGTCTGTGTATCTGTGTCTGCAAGTATTAGTGCCGGCTGCACCCCATCGCGCCTTGGCGCTTGCTGAGCAAGACCGTCGCAGACATCATTTAGGTATCCCGTAGACAGTTTTATAAAATTCAAATACACCCCAGGACTACCAGGCTAATCGATTTGAGATTTGAATTCGCTTCAAATCCATGATTCACGAGATGTTGCAAAGCGATTTGAATGCTATTTGAATTGGATTTGCAGTGTTGATAGATCTCCTACACCGTCGATTCAAATAGTGACATAAATAAATAGAATCGATTCAAATTGCTATCAATATATTCGAACATCATTCAAAGTGCGATTCAAATACGAATTTAAAGTCGGCTTCAAATCATATAAAAGCTGCATCACACCCCACAGGGGAATCACAATCAGCTCGAATTCAAATGGTATTTGCAGCACGTTGCTCACCTGATATGGCTTCAACCAGCCGAGTGTTCCACCAGCTTCGCCTGGATGATACGCGCAAAGTTAGAGCGATCTTGCTGGATGAAGTCAAATATCTCTTTGTCGTTCATCTCGCCCGCATATCCAGTATCGGCTTGCTCAAAGACGTGAGTGCACCTGCCGGCCAATTCGAGATACCTAGCTGCAGATCGCCGAGCATATGCTGTCATGCCTGGTGTAGTGCCTGCTTGCAATGCCAAAGCCGTCCATGCGTTGCTCATATGGTGGTGAAAGCGGATGGTGCGGGAAAACTCGGCTATCTTGTGCTCCCATTCTTCTTGCCAGCGGTACATTTCGGCTTCAGCTCGAAACCATTGGACACGATTACCTGCGCATACGTAGGTAAGGGCTTGTCCGGAAAGTTTACTACAAAGCTTACCTTCGCTCATCCAGTCCTCCACTTCTTCATCTGAAATCCCTGTAGGAGCACGGGGCTCCCAGATCCACCCGGTGTTAGGAGGCTCACTGGTCGCCTCTTGTGCTTTACCCGCACCACTTCCCGATGCCTTGGTATCTTCTAATCGTGACTTCTTGGCCTCTGGCTTCGACGGTGCTTCGTTCTTGCCTTCAGTCAAGCATCAACATTAGTAACAAGTCGGGGAGCCCAGGACAACTTCGCCTACGTTTGTTCAGTTTCTTCGACTGAGTGGTAATCTGACTACCGGCTTCGTTTGATTGGGGAGTGATGAGCGGCTGATGGGTTTCTCGTTGGTAGATGCCAGAGGAGTTTCTGCCAAAGGTGTCGAGTTTGTATGTGTCACCGAGTGCGCGTTTGAGGAAGGTTGACTTTCGCGTTGTTGAAGCAACATCCATCAGTCGAAACGTTGCGTCATCTTCTGGGAGCCCTAGGCATAGAAGTCGGCCGCGGGTCGAGTTGTAGAACCTGATCTCGAAATCGCGAAGGTTCTCGGCGTCGTAAACACGGGAGGCGATACGGGTCAGTTGGTTCTGACCTGTAAGGTTGACCATCTTCCCACCCGTCAAAGCTGATACAAATTGGACAGCGGTCCGAATTTTGGAAATTGAGTCGAACGCTGTCCCTTCAAGGAGACGCCGCTCAAGATCGGCAAGTTCGTCAAGGCCCAGCTCAGTCCTTGAGACATCGTCGAAGTCTGATGGCATTCCCAATGTTTGGTCTTCAGCCTGAACCGTCTCTGAGCTCGTCCATTCCAAGATATGGTCCGACAACGACGGGAACAGCACCAACTGAAGCTCTCGAAATCTTTCCATCAGGGCCGTTAGGCGCGTCTGGACCGCCTTGATCTCGCTCGCTAAGGTATCGGAAGGGTGCTTCTCGTGTGCCTTGTTCTTGGACTTGAGCTGGTCCCTGTACAATGATAGATCAATTTAGATCACGCATTGGAAAAAAAAGACAAACATACTGAAGGCGCTGTACATTGACTGCCATGTTGCATAGGACAGGTCGCTGGTCAGCAGACTTCGGTGCCTTGACTGGTTTGTTCGCTTTCTTCCCCTTTTTTGACGTTGGTTCATTGCTGGAATCCACTTGCGAGGTGACCATTGCATTATAGATCTGAATCTGGGAAGGTACTGGCTGTCATGTAAGCATATAGAGAGTAAATATGGCAATAGAAACCTGACGTACCCTTTGATGTTCGTTGGCGGTAAGGTGACTGTACCTCTCCTTTACTCCTGCCTCGCGAGGGCGCGGATGGCAGACGGCTCATCTTGTTCCACGCCGATAGCTTGTCAGCATAAAGGTCACAAAGACCTACAAACGCGTCGCGTTTGGCAACACGAAGCTTTGAAGCACGAACAAGTTCATTGTACAGTTGCGAGGCTAATACAGTGTTGCGTCGTCAAATCAGACACAGTCTACTGATAGCAAAGAGCACGCCCGTACCAAGACCAATGACTTTCTTGAAATTCCAATACCCATAAACACCAATCAGGAGGTCATGACGGTTTCCATGGGACATCTGGCGAGCTTGGCTTGCAAAGAGATTCGCATAGGGCCAGAGATGTTCAGCGGTTTCCCCGTGAAAGTGGCCCACACCCCCTGTGTAGGCTGAGGAATACATGTAGGTGCAGTTGTCATTATGATTCTGGATGTGGAGGAGCGGGATGGTATATCGAAACCTATTAGCGAAGGTCGCGATTTCGCGGAACTGGCCCAGCCGAGTCGCAGCGTGTGCCGAGTAGGCGCAAGAGATGTCATACGACAGTACAACATCAACCGCGGAGAGGTAGTCCTGATATTGGGGTGTATAGCGAGGGAGATATCGCATTGATAAGGCACGTTGAAGTGCGAAATCGGTGGAGACAAACCTAGGGAACAGAGTGAGCAAAGGGGGAGTCTCGGGAAAGCATGAATCACAACGCACTTCTCGCCGAGCTCCAAGTCCACGCTTGACAGAACAAAGACGTGTGGGCACTGGATGTTGACCACACCAGATATATCACACCCAATGAACTTCTTTTTATCTTGTTTATTGGCAGCTTTCAGGAAGGCGCACTCCGTTTTCTGAAAGTCGGTGAACGTGGGTCAAAGAAAAGTAATGAACACAGCATACCTCCACATCTGCTTCTTGGCTCTTGCCAGACGGTCCTTTGACATGAAGATTGTATTCCGTGGTATCTGGGAAATAACTGCGTCCATCGAAGAACGAAGAGGTCCTCGACTCCATGTTCTTTGCCAGATGATTTTGGCGGAAGTTGCCATCTGCTGTAAGTCGAATCTGATTGAGATGCCTTGAAGGAGCGGGTTAGAATATAGAAAGGAAAAACACGTATATATGACTCACCTCAAAGCCTCATCGTTGCAAACAGCCCCTTCAGTGTTGACACCAAGCTCAGGGCACGCAGGACACCGTACAAGGAGGCTTCCAGGAGGCCGCGAGGAGACCACATCATCGATTCCGTGGTGGTGCCCAAGCCTCTGTTCAGTCTTCAGCAACCGCCACATCTTGAACACGTCACGAAATTGGTGGTATGGGTCTGAGACATCGTCGTAGAATAGCGGGTCCGTTAGATGGCGCAGAGCTGTGATGAAGCTGTAAGCGGATTCCGCAGACTCGTGATGATGGGCTTCGTATGACTTGAGGACGGAAAAGGTGAATGCAGTCCGAGGATCTTCAAAGGTTGCAGGGAAGAGTTGGGCTTGGAGCAGCTGGTCCACAGGCGAGGGACACCCGTCGCAGGCACAGAAGCGAAGACGAGTGCTGTGTACACCATTGTTGTCAACAATGAGAAAGTTGTGCTTCAAATTGTCCTCATATACCGCCTTGCATGGAAGACCGTCATGGCCAAGTTGGATAAAAGGCTTGGTCGAGAGGGAGGATATGTCTGTCTTGAGGAAGTAACCGCCTTTGGACTGCCATACGTGAGCCCAGTGGGTGGGGGATCTCCGATGGGCTTTGACAAAGCACGCGTCACAGGTGGGAGGGTAGAAGAAGCAGTCTCGGCACCGGGTCGTACAAACTGCACCTTCAGCACCACAAGAGCACGGCTGCTCGATCAGAGGGGAGGTGTAATCGGTGAGCATGACCGACGAGATGTGATCTTTCTGCTGGAGGAACTGGTCATGTACTTGGGGCTTTGGCTCTTTCTGGGGTGGCGGGCGAGAGTCGTTGGGCAAGGCACTGCTGGTTGGCGCTGGCAGGGGACCCTCGAGCACCGATGGTGGGTTGGGAAGGAGTGGGAGCGAAGGGAGAGTCTCGACGGGGGCTGTCATAGAGAAGACAGACCTCCCGTCATGAATAAACTCGCCAGTGGAAGTAGGCTGGTCATCGTCACCACCATGTTTGGCTTTGAGGGCAGCAAGGGCTTTGACTTTTTTCATAGCTGAGGTGGGTTGAGGTGGCAGAGCGAAGGTTGTAAATCAAATATGGGTCTGGTAATAAAATTGCCACTGAGCACCTGTATTTATACCTAAGTGGTCCGAATCCGATGACACTGGAAAGACAACAGGTGGGGTGAAGACAAAAGGCAGGACTTTCTATTGATAAACCGAAGGAACACTTGAATAAGATAAGGAGCAAGTGGAGGTACAAACAAAAGCAAAGGAGCAACCCAAATGAACAAATGGTATAGAACAATATACACATGATATACAGTACAAAAAGATAGAAGCACGATGGAAGATTGGAGACGAGCAACTATTATGAAGAAGTAATGTTGGGAATGGAAGGCACAAGTAGGAGAAGTGCTATGTGGTAAGATGACGAGGAACAATGGGGGCACGACCAAAGATTGAGAAGAAGCGTAAAGTATAGAAAGCGAATAATTGGCGTTCGAGGGTAAGAGTATCAGTTGCTGATTCTGGGTTGATTTCAGCACCCAAGAAGGGTGTGGGAGTGGGGTTGGATGGCGGAAGTGACCAGGAAGAAAAGAGACGTTGCATGTGCTGTAAGAATGGAAGCCTTGCAGAAGGATGACGACTCGAAAGTCCCTCAGAGGATTGGCGAGCATCAACAAGGAGGAGATAGCGAGGCGATGATGGTGGACACAAGCAGCTAAGTATGAGCTCCTGAACTTCACTGTCGTTCAATGTGCTGGTGTGTGACGGGAAGCCAGCAACATGAACTCAATGCGAAAGTTGAGCTCGGCGACCTCCCAGATGATTTCCTTCATTGTCGCTGTGTCGTCCTTGGCATTTTCGCCAAGCTCCTCCCCTCGGTACACTGGCTTAGCCTGGAGCAGGTCGCTCAACGGTGTTGTGCCCAGAGAAGCGCAGTCTATGAGGAAGGTAGCGGCTTCATGACGCTCACCAGCCGACCTATTCAGTTTGCCAGTTGCAGCCAACGACGTGGCAATGGCTTCCGAATCCATCGAGAGGGCCTGGCGCCAAATTTTGTTGGGGAGAGTGCGAGCAGCAGGGCAAGCTGCCGACTCTGTAAGGCGAACTAGGAGAAGCGGGCGCAGAAGGAGGTAGCGTTCGATATATGGCCACCGAAGGGTATGGATGTCATTGTCAATCTTGAGGAACAGGGAAGGGTCGGGGAGTGCAACGCCGCGATCTGTGGGAAGTGCGGCTGGAAGTGGCGCTGATTGGAGGGATTCAAGAGCCACCAGCCAAGGCGCTGGAACAGATGGCATTGCAGGGCTTGCCGTCGGAACAGTACAAAGCCGGCCTTGCATTGAGCTTCGTTGTTGCTGCGTCAGCTTCTGAACGCGATCTATCCACAATGTAAGTATTGATTTTAAAGAGAGAGATGGTTAGTACTCACAGGGAGAATTTGTAACAGGCGACAGACGCGAGCGCAGGACAGCAGAGGCACTTGTCCCCGTTGTCGGCGCTGCGGAACGTTCAGGAGCTGGTGTCCAACTGAAGACATCTGCACAGTGCAGGATGATCCGGGAGGCAACCCTCATCTCTTCAATTTTGCGCGGGTCTGTTGCAGCTCCCCTGAAGATAGTCGGGAATTTGGGATGGGCATCATTGAACTCGAGGGAGTCAGGTACAACGAGGGGTACAACCTTGTCGATGCGGGTGTTGGGAAGCTTTTCGGTTGGGCGAATGAACCAGACGGGAAGCCCTGCGTTGACAAAATTCTGAACAACGAGGGGGTCCATTGTGAAGGTACCGTACGTGTCTTCCAGGTGCCTAGCCGGAGCAGCGATACCGTCCATCCTTGGTTTGTAGGTCAACATGTAGTTGAGGTAAGCGGTGAGCTCGAGGTAGCACCTCTGCAGCTCGGCAAAGCAGCGAACCAATTCGTTTTTGTTCATGGGGAGATTGGTGAGGCGGTCAAGTAAGTCGGCAAGGAATTTGGACATTATGATTGTTGCCTTGACTGCAGTCGGGGAGTTATCGCCAGTGCGGTATCTGTCTGCACTATCGCGAAGAGACCCGACACCTGCTGCTATCCAGGAGAGGGTTTCATCTTGGACTCTCCACACCCGGAAAGCGTGCTCGACCCTTGGTACAGCCGAAGGTGAGTTCCAGAGTACAGCAAGGTCATCATTGGATGGAGCCCTTGGAATGGCACCTAGATGGGCGGTGGAAGGGTGGTAGGGCTGTGGCCACTGGATTGGGTCGTCGTCGGCATAACGGAAGTCGGATCGCATGAATACATGCCGAGTCTCGCCCAGTGGAGGAGTGGGTATGTAGTCGGCGTTTGGTGAAGTGATAAAGAACCACCCGTTGGTGAGAATGTTGCCCACTCGACCATCAAACGGATGGACTGCAACAAGAATAAGTACAATATATCAAGGTTTTGAACTGAACAGGCTTACGGGTGGCACCTGGCTTTGCATTGTGAAGAAGGATCTGGGGGTCGTCGAGGATGGCTTGTGTGGTAACGAGCTTTGGGGCTTGAGCTGAACAGAGGTGAGTGTACTGCACAGAACTTGGAGATACACGTACGGTTGAACCAGGCCATGCCTGAGGACACGTTATCGGGACGCGTTATCGAGACAGAGCGTTGTTTGAGGAATCTTCAGAACAAGCTGACGGACGCGAAGTCAAGTCAATTGTTCCTCTCAAAGCTATCGGACGCGAAGTCAAGATAGCAGGGAGAGTGAGTTGGTGAGCCCAGGGGTGCAAGCGTTGAGCGGCGGTCTCTATGCGACAGGTTAGCAACACCAAGAAAGAGCCACCAGCGTACTTACTGGAGGGGTTGGTGGTGGTATGAATGAGCAGGCCGTTTACAATTTGTTTCGTGTTGACATCGTTGATTATGTGGTCATGTTTGGACTCAAAGCCAAACATGTGATTGGTATGGTCCTGGCGGCTGATAAACGATTCTAAATCGTATTTAAATCATATTTGAATCGTTTCCACCACATTCAAATCGCCTCCACCACCATCCTCCGACCAACTCCTACCTTGACTTCGAGTCCGGTACGGAAATTGGCACCACAAGGTCTAGTGTCTTGACTTCGCGTCCGACATTAGACCTCACGTCCTCTGACGGCTTTGCCTGCTCTCCCGATCTCGATGCCTCCTGGTTTGACACTTGGCTGTAGGTATGAGTGCTGATTGAATGCTTCATTTAACTCATAGGTGTTGCGCAAACCGTGCTGCCAAAGAGCCCATTGGCTATCCCTTTTTCTCTTCTAATCTGTATATTTTACTTCTTTATCTTCATTTTGTTGGCACTGGACAGTTTGCTTAGCACGCCATGGCTTTTATTCTTCTACGATACAGTCATTGTGCCTCGCTCCTATATCTATCTAGTGCATGTTTGGCTCAGAGTTTGTGCCCACTGTGTGACTATTGGTGTTCCCTTCGTTTCGTGACCTTCACTCGTGGCTTCAATGTCTCTAATTCCCCATTGCGCAAACGAATACATACCCAACCCAAATTTCGATTTCAATATGAGCGTAATGATTTTGGTTTCGCATCTAAATGGCATGGTTCTGTGACGCCAGATATTTGCTCGTTTACGATTGTGTTATCTTATTTAGAGTATCTTATACCAATTTCTTTCTGCAACATGTCTTGATAGTACCAGTACGTGGATTGCCTTGTCAACCGTCTTTGCATGCTGATTTTTACTCAGTCCCAGCACACCTGTCGTCCTAATCTCACGATCCTTTGGATGTCTCAGATGCAAAGGTATGTCTTCTCAGAGTTAGGTAAATAAACTATGGCTAATGGTCTAAAGCGTGAGCCCTGCAGAGCGGAAGAGGTTGGCTCTAATCGGGGTGCGCGCAACAGTAACAGCAGGGGGACCCGTCAAATCAATCGGCTTATCGATGCTCTCGCCTCCCTCAACCTTCCTCTTCTTGACTGCCACAGATTTGACAGAAACACGTGGACGCTTTGTCCCTGTCGAAGGACCTGCTTCGCTCTCTAATGCCGTCGCCGTCGCGTTCAACTGGTTCGTTGACCTTGCAATAACATCAGCAGAGTATTGAAATGAATGATGAAATAGCTCACCAATGTCCTCGAGCAATGTCTTTCGCCTCTTTGACAAGGCGTGCTGCCTCGTCGACCTTAGCCTTGACGATTTCACGCTCTCTCTCTGTCAATGTCCTCGAGGCCTTGACACAACAACCCCCATAGCACTGTTCTAAGGTAAGATCCCCGCTTCGTCTCTGCATGCAACGAAACTCACCCTGACGGTTCTGACAGCATAGCATTCAGGCATTTGTTGACCCATAGTCAACGTCTTGGACACCGAGTTGTTTTTCGGGCATGCAAACGTTCCGAATCTATCCACGACAAACTTGTCGAGGATCTGGTACTGGATGCTGGTGGTTGGCATTTGAGGGATTTGTCGTGCAGTGGATGATGCAAATTGTGGTTGGATGGACGTTCTGGTTTATAGCCTGTTTCCAATGGCAAACAGCTTCAGTTTACCTGATTTCAAACCGAGTTGTTGTGACGAAGGACATCTCGGAGGCGTCGTTGCCCGCCAAGCTCCTACTAGTCAATTTCGCTAGTCCAAGATTGGAGCGACACATTCCGTATTTGACACCAGCAACCCATTGCAATTCCCATATGCGGACATTGTACGCGGCGTTTGCCTAATTATATCCTGGCCAAGGAGCGTCTGAGCTCCACCAGCGCTCACACTGAGCTCATATTGAGCTCGCCATGGTTTCGACTTGTCATTTGGTGAGTGAAATCTCGATTCAGTTTGCGGCACCTCGGGCCTGATGAAAATTTCAGCGTGCAGGAAGGTATCCATCCATCGCCTCTCCTTTCTGTTTCTATCTACCCTCTACCTCCTCTTTACCATTGTTCTCCAACGTGTACCCTCTACCTCTTCATTACCATCGTTCTCCAACGTGTACCCTCTACCTCTTCTTTACCATCGTTCTCCAACGTGTACCAGTTACCACTCTCACCATGACCAAATCCACCGAGTTCAAGGCATCGTTGAGCGACAAGCAGAAAGACTTCCTCAAAGACAACTACCTTGACCAGTGGCACCAACTTATCGACTCAAACCCAACAGTGGACACTGAGCAAGACTTCAAAATTGACGCAGTCAGGGAGTCAATTGGCAAGGCTGACAAAACCCAGGCGCTCAACTCCGTGTTCGACCCTTTGACTGGACCGGCAGACTGGACATACACTAGGATACACAAGGCTTGGGCGAAGGTAAGTCCTGCCTAGTGCGTCCACCAGACCAACTAATGCTCACAGCTCTTCCCAGCGCATCAAGGCTTGGTTTCACAGTCACAAGTTTCAATACCGCCTCAAGAACCCAGTGCCGGCAAACCCTCTAGCAGCCAGCCAGCCATCCCCTGAGATCACCTCCGCTCGTCAGAAATTGATCAAGCTCATGGGTGAATGCTCGGCAAAGGAACGCTGGGTCGATGACAACTCTGAGCTTATCGACGCAGAAATGAAACGTCTCAGAGAGAACGGTGAAACCTGTAAAGGCGCAGCTCTTCAGAGTAAGGCTGTCAAGTTGCTGTACTCAGATGAAGTCCGTCAAGAGTTCGAGAGTCGACCAAGTGACAACGACAAAGATATTGCATAGTAAGTCTATCATGCATACTTCAACCATAGGATTCCGGCTCACTTCGTCCTCAGTAACCAAGACCTGCTTCCATACATGCTGGCCGAGCTAGCAGAGAATGTGATGTCGACAAAGCTATTAGGCTCGGCATTTGTCAAGATATCTACCACGGTACGAAGTGAGAAGGGTTCCCTTGTTTCGAAGTTGTACGTGCCTTTCTGCTATTCCAGCACTATTTTACTAACCTGACTTCTGCAGAGCATATGTTGGCTATGATTCCGTTACTGGATCAAAAATCACTTACAACCCGACCGCTGATGTGAAAGCCTCAGCACTTGCGGCTTGGGCTTCCGAGTCCGCCCAGTCTCTACAAGGTGAGTTTGTGTTCGTTCTTATGACTCCGTTTTCGATAACTTACCCTTGATTCAGCAATACGCCCTACAAGCCGATTCGGTATCCTCAAGAACGATGTCGGCATGCCCATTTTTCCTGCCGTGGACATTAAGGCCATCACATCGACGGAAATGGAGGGACTCCTGACAGAGTTCTTATCCGCGATCTGGGGTATGTTGCCACAGGCGCAGGTCATGCTATTGGTAAACTGATTATTCCTTTAGATTTCTCTGTCACTGCGATTGTTCCAAAGCCTGCCCTGGATATTACAACCATTGCGGAGCGTCCATCCGAGTTCATTGATGTCCAGCGGTTCCCGTTAGCTGCATCTCTTGCCTACACCGGAGACCACATCAGAACATGGTCACTGGTCGAATACTTTATTCGTTGTGCCATCACTGGTGAACACTTCCATTTCCGATGTGGATCAGAGATTCAGGCAGCGATTGACCGGGCAGCAGCTCAAATCAAGGAACAAGTTACTGCGGGAACTCTAGTTGACTTTGTTCAAGCCCGGTCCCAGAGTCCTTCGCTCACACCGGATCTCCCTTCGACTCCTGGTACCAACTCACCTCCTGCCTCCCCAAAGGTTCTTCGCAATGCTTGTCTCGACCAAACCTTGCCCGGGCCCCTATCAACTACCGACCTGACTTCCAGCAAGCAAGCTTTGGTCAATAACCCCGGATCGCAAGACATGAACAAAGCTGTCGACTCCCCCGGATCAGACCAAGAAGGTGCTGGCAGTCCCAAGGACGTTGATCCTCCCCTCAAAGCCCCTGAGCCGTCGACTATTTCAGGGAAAGGGATTGACATTGCTCCTCAACCTAAACCACTTGGATTGCAGGTACCAAACCAGCCAGGCACGACACGTTTACGGAAAAGAAAGTCAGCCCCTGAGTCTATTTTGGCCCCTGGCGTCGACGAGAACACCGCCCCACCTGCAAAGCGGCAGCGTCTTCCTAGGGCTGCTGCTACTGCACCCTCGTATATTGCCCCCAAGGCAAAGGCCCCAGCCAAGAAAGCTGCAGCATCCGCTCCCAAGCCCACTGCGTCCGCAACCAGGGCCCGCCCTAAGCGCAAATGATTTCTCGAAGGCACCTTTAAATTGTTGTTCAATCACTCCCATTATCTTGCTTCAAATCATCTTCAAATCCCTTCCGTTATCTTCCTTCAAATCCCTCCTGTTATCTCGCTTCAAATTGTCTTTAAACCCCTCCTTTCTCGTGCTTCAAATCAACTTCGAATTCCTCTCTTTGATGCTACTTCAAATCATCTTTGAATTCCTCCCTTTAATACTGCTTCAAACCGTCTTCAAACTGTCTTCAAATCATCTTCGAATCCTCCCTGCTTCAACCTTTTTCATCGCTTCCAAATCATATTCAAATCCTAATTAGATTCAAATCGGCTTCAATCTGATTTGAAACCGTTTCACTATTTACTTAAGATATGCCTCTTTACCATGTGCAATTGAATTTAACCCTCAACAAGTCTATGAACCTCACCCAAAGCAACAGCAGCTGTAAATAGTGTCTTTCAATCAAGTTTGAATCCAAATCAATTCGCCTGGTGGTCCAGCCGAGATTTGAAGAATACCCACTTTATTTTATAGGTATCTGCTTCATGGTTTGATCTGGCTTTTTGGAAACCAGCAGCCAAAAAGCCCAATGGCCTTTGTCCACGCATCTCAGAAGAAAACAGTTCGGAAAAGCCAGGCTTAACAGTGCCTTTTCCGAATGTGGTATGGTTCCAAGGCCATCTCCATTCGATGTCCTGTGTCTGGAAATGAATGCAAGCAAGCGATCCGTCATCCCAATCCCGCGCCTGACCCTCCGAGCGTGCTCTGTCAACCAGTATGCCATTTTTGGCAAGTTTGACTCGACCCACCCTAGCAAACACCGGATGTTTGGCGTTCATTACACTCGTTTGCATATCACTTTGCGTTTTTTTTTCTCGCGAATTTGGGTCGGTGATCTCGGACAAGGCCTGATTGATAGCGATGAGGTTGGCACCAGCCCAAATCGGTCAACGAGAAACGAATTGCACTGAGGTTTTGAGAATCAATATCGACCAACGACCTTCTAGCCACCTCATCGAATCAACGTTCAGTTGAAGTCAAGTGTTCTTCGCGTTTGTTGGCCCAGAACGACTTGAGATTCGGGGCCTGTAGCAGTCATTGATACCGAGATTGATGCTGATGGCACCGCCCCAGCAGAAACACCAGAAAAAAAAACGCAAAGTGATATGCAAACCAGTGTAGGTATTCGGTACGATTCAGTGGCTGGGGCATAACGAAGGCCTATTGAATACCGAGCATCCGGTTTATAGCTGTATTTCAGCGTCATGAAATCACACACTCAGACTAGTTAGAGTGACTGGGCTGTGCGATGGCAAACTGTATCTGGTTCTTTGACTATTGATGGCGAGCACGAAATGCAGGCCACTCGACGTGCGATAGGAAATGGCACTCTCGAAACAGCAAGGGCTCGAGTCCATCTGGCAGCGAGCCGAGGTGCTCTCGGCCAGGCGTGTCCGATCCTTATGATTGGTGTTCCATCGTTTGGTCCCTCTAGTGGGGTGACAGTAAACCCAACAGTAGCTACGATCTCTGAAATTACGCCGTGTGCTTCTGTCAGAGTTGATGGATCCCGAAAAGAGACTCCCTTCACCCCTTGTTACACGGGGTTGAACGACCGGTCCAACCAGAGAGCTGGGGGAAGCGCTGCCTCTCCCTGACCGAGGTGTTGGACTGTCTTGGTTTGTTGGCAGCAACTAAAAATCGAGGCAGCGCATTCTTGACCGGCCCATGAATATTGACAAATTGATTTACACGCATCGCATACAAATGTCCACACAAAAACATAGACACAAGTAAAGAGAATTCTAATGGAACCAAGGAGCCCTGTCATGCGACAGAAATTATCCTACAGATATTTCCATTCCTGTCCTCCCTCCCCCCCCCCCCCCCCCCCCCCCCCCCCCCCCCCCCCCCCCCCCCCCCCCCCCCCGGCATTGCTTATCGAAGAATCGAGGATATAACGACCGGCCCTGTGCACATCATGGTCGATTGAAATGGTTTCTAACACCAGCGCAAGCTGGTCGATTGGATTAACAACGGCGATGACCTGGATGAAGATACGCGAGACTCACGAACCTGTTTGGATGGTGACGGCTAGCCGCAGCATGACAGTTAGAGGCGCTGACGAAGGGAGAATACGCGGCTCCAGCCCGTAATCAGCCAGGAGAAACGGCTGCGATGGTGGAAGAACCGGGAGGCCTAAAACTTTAAGAAACAAGTGCCTTCCTGCATCATGTCAGAGAACGCTGAACTTGTATCGGTAGTTCACGCACCTAAATCCTGCAGACCGTCCTTCTCGACTGCGTCATCCCCAAGCGTTTAAAAATAGCGCCTCTGGTATCCCCGGGTGTGTAGGTAGGCCAACGATCTCGAGTCCTAGAGATAACGCTAGATTTCCACGCGGAGATGCTGCCAAATGATCGTCGAACGTAGGGCGGTGGAAGAGAAGCTGTAAAGGCTGAGGAAACGTTCTCAATTTTTAATGCCTTTGAGAGGTCATCACAAACTTCAAAAGGGATCAACTCAAACATGTGTCAAGGTCGGAGTGTAGTCCGGAGAACTTACAAGAAAATAAACGTGGTAAGTGTGATTTCGACATCACGGGCGTGACTCAGGCCTGCTGAAAATGGTCAGCATTTCAGCGAGAAGAAATAAGTTGGCAAGGCTGTCCGTACCAAGGGGAGGGGCAACCAGCATCAACGTCGAGAAGGGATAGAGAAAATTGACCGCAAATGTTGACTTCCGAAGTAGAAAAAGGGTAGACGGTCATGGTGTCGTCCTCGTTTGGGGCCAAAGTTGTCGAAATCGACTTGCTTAATAAAAATGTCAGGCATTCGAAAAAAGGGACGAGCTTGATATACTCACCACTAAAGCAGACCAACGAAACTTGACCTCAACATGAACGTGAACGGGAGGTAAGGGGAAGAACAAAGTCAATGTGGCAGTCTCAGGTTTGTTATAGGTCTTGCACCGTGTGAATTTGATGTCAGTAAGCACTACATTTACGTTACATGGGCTGCCTTCAGCCGATCCAATATGCCTGGGCCCGATTTAGCATCCGAAGCCCTGTGCATCAAGCTGCCGAAGCCGTCGATTTGTCTGTAATAACTAGATTGAAGACCGTTCTGGAACCTAGAGTGTTGGCGCACCTCTCCCACCATCGTAACAAGGCCTTGTACCAGGCCTCTTGTCGATGGCGTTGCAAGAACTCTGACAAGAGACGAAACAGCGTATGGTGAGGGTATGTTTCAGGCGCTGCGACAGCAGAAACAACCTACACATCCCTGCCATTAAGCTTCGTGTACTTTTCTCTTGCAGAGATCCAAAAACTCACAAGCGTTGCGATGTAAATAATAGATGCTGCAGTGACAGGAAACTTTTGGCTGGGGCTAACATCCGTTGCACGTCGATGAATGGCCTTGTACACCTAGAAACTTCATTAAGAAAAAGACGAGCAGAATATCCAACGAGAGGGTACCGTGACGAGCAGTCGGTTCATTAGAAACCCCTCCTCAGGTTCATGCGAATTAAAGTCTAGGTTCTGATAGAGAATGGATGGCCACGATCCGGCCAATGGAAGATGAGGCGTAGCCTGGAAGGCCAAGCTAGGTATTTCGTTTTTTGCCCGTTCAACTGCGGGTCATTTGAAGACAAGATTCGATGGGCTGCTTACCAGCTGTCTCCCGAAAGTTGGTCAACGGGCCGCAAAAGGCTGTGCCGGGTCGCCATCATAATCCCGATGGACTAGCGCCTGGACAGCACGGAGGTCGCAGGACCAGGCATTAGACTGACCCTTCGACAACTAAAGGTCCAATTTAGACAGTGCTTTCGGGAGACTCAAATGTTGGTGCCTGGTTGACATACCAAAGTCGCAATATGGTTGCGAACCGCCATTGTGCAACGTGTAACGTCTTCTGCGGGAGAGAGTAGGGATTTGATTGCTAGATAATTCTGTTGGTCTAGCCTGTGAGACCTGGTGTTCTGTTATCAGCGATACAAGCTCCTGTAGTAGGTCAGGAACTCACGGGTAGATCATGTGCCTCCATGTCTGGGATGTTGCGATCAGTTCCCGCTCAACCTTCACCTCATCGTCTAAGAGTTTCTTTATCTTTGTAAACGGATCTACTGTTCTTGCAAATGTTTGACCTGAGAGGAACACAGGGGTCAACCTTGAAGCTAGGCAAATGTCAAATACATTCGAGCATGTTTTAAAAGTGCGTGCACAGTACTTCTCAAGCCGAGCTTCCCAGATCGTGCGCGTAAGACGGGATTGCGCCCCTCTGGCACCAGTAGTATGATTACGGCGGACTGGCTTCTTGCTGGTGATGTCAGGACGAGCATCATCCTCGCCGCGATCCCGACGAAGGGACTGAGATCTTGTCGCAACTGGCATGGTAAGCTACAGGAAGAGTATCAAGAGGCCAGCCCCAGGACAAATATCTTCGATATATGACAGAGGCTCACCTTTCAAGTTGACTCGAAGCAAATGTGCCGCAGTTCCACAGCACAACCCGCAGCGAGGTACCACTGCGGGCTGCTGGCCTCTTGACTGCGATGTTCGGGAAGCAACGATCGCAGGTTGCTCTAAAGGGAGCGTCAGAGACGATAAAAGTGATTCGCACCGTCGAACTGAGAACAATCACCAATGCCTGCAAATCTCTCGACTTCCTCCCGTGATGCGATCGTTCGTTCCTGTCTAGGGCGCATTTTGGCATCGCACACGACAAGCAAGAGGCGAAGAACATTCGGTCGCCAAGTGCTCCATTTCGACTTTCGCTCAGAAAGCCTCACGATTTGGTTTTGGTAAGTGCAAAACCCGTGCCATTGACGTCTTCTTACTTGCGTCGTTCAAGGCCGGTGTACGACAACACAGATGAGGCTGTACGGAAAGACCCTGCTCTAGAAAATGCTCGGGTACCACCCTCAGACCTTGAGGGCTACCGCCGCAAACATGAGCTCAAGGCACCTTGTTGCCTATGTGCTTTGATGGACGACCTACCCTACACAGAAAGTAGAATCGGATTAGCGGGCACTGAAAGCAGCAGGACGGGAGCCTACATAGCCGAGTGCGCCCAGAACAGATGCGGCTATTATGGTACGGTCTGAATCTTGAGAATTCCGTTGCTCTCGATCTTGATGTTTGGTTCGTCTAGTTTACCTCGAGGATTTCTACCCTGTGCTGGGTCTTCGAATTCGGAGATATGCCCTTCGAGGTCCGTTGCACGTGATGACCGTTTTGCTCGAGCACTGACAATGCCAATTAGATCTTTCGATTCCAGAGGGAAGCACATTACCAGCTGTAGCAACAACAAGGCGTTGGGCGATGGTGATTGGAAGGGGAGGGGTATCCGAAAGGGATTTTTGGATCGCCATCGCGCAGTGCCCTAACTGCCAATGGCTGCTGCCAAAGCTAGAGTTGCAGGCTCACGTCTGTAAGCCTGGGTTTGTTCGCCGCATTGAAGTTATTGACCTCACGGAAGAGGACTGATAAGAGTGCTGGGCCGTATTAAATACCGGCAATCTGAAATAAAGTCCAAGTTACGAACTATGTCCCACTGGCGGGAACTAGATTGAACAGAGGGTTAGAGCATAAGCGCAAGAACCGTAAAACACCAAATCAGGCTTGAACTGTGTAGATTTACCTTCCTTGGGCCAAATGTTCGTGCGTGATGTTGAGGACTATTCCAATCAAAAGAAGGGTGCCAACGAAAAGAAAAGAAAAAAGATAGACTTACCCGGAAGGTCCACTTCTATACTTTGACTGAGACACATCCCGACCAAAAGCTTTGTGGAGCCATCGTGCTGATTGAAATGATACAAAAGCCAATTAATCATTTATGCAACAGGTGATGTCCAATAATAGCAGTTCGACGAGGAGCGAGCCTTATCCAACAGCCAGGAAACTTCGCAAACCCTGGCTCCGCTTGTTTGTCCTATTGGAAGATTAAGCGGGGATCGGTTTGGGGAAAGGGGGAGATGAGCAAACCTTGCTGAAGGTCAAGATGTGCAGATCGTACTTATAGCCGAGTGGTCCCGGTTAGCCCTCTCCATAATATTCCAGAGCGCAGTCCACATACCGTCCAGCAGCTCTCTTGCATACTTGCACTCCGGAAAGGTTAGGATCGCCAGCCGGAAATGCTCTCATTGACATCGTCCTCGCGGTTCACCAGCTTACCCATCTGTCCTAGCGATAATTCAGACGACACCCTCAACGAGCTTCTTCACCGCCGAGTTCGTAGGCTCTAGGTTTAGGTTCGGCAGCTGCCATCGTTAGGTGAGTCAAGCAGGAAAGAAGCCATGGCAGTGGACCAAGAATTGATAAGGTTGACCACCGAACGGATGGAGGATCATGGGGACCTCGATAGCGAAGGTATTGTGAGCCGTGCGACTCCTCGCCTGGTTCAAGGACCCCGCCATAGCAGCTTCGTTACCGGGTTCTGACACTTCCGCTCATGAGGCATATGGTTTAGTGCATGCAACATACCTTCCCAAATCTGAAAAACGCGACTTTCAACGTCGCTTCGACAGGCTCAGCGAGCAAACGTCGAGTTTGCCCCATCATGTGCAGGACGACGAAAACTACTCAAAGTTGTTTGTGGACAATGCGTTGGATGTACGCTATGGAGACAATCAACCACCTACTTCGTGCAAACCGAATGCGAGATACGTACTGCAGATTTGCGAGAGCTTGCGAAGTATGCCGACCCTTGCCTCACGACGACGTGCATGGCCTCTTTCAAGGCGGCAAGCTCTGATAGGGCCTTTGTAGAGACGTCAGGTGGACAGCCAGTGAGGGGCATCAAGGATTCAAATCTGCGTACATGATGGGGTTCTTGTCAATGAGAGAACTTGCAGCCTGACCTCCCAGTCAAGCACGGAGCGAAGGTAGAGCAGCATGTAGCACTCAAGCAACTCTTGTCGAATCCCCTCCACTCCCTTGACCTTGGTGCAACGTCTTCTCGATCCCGACCTGTCCATCTGCTCAAGCTCAAGGGGGACCCTAAGTAAATGAGGTGTAGGACATGCCTGATAGCTTCTGGCTTGCCATTCGACCCGCATAGGTGTTTGACGGCGTCCATAATGGCCACGCAGCCACGCCGAACTCAACGCAGGGGATGCTTCCAGGACAGCATTTCGTCGATGAATCCCGTCTTGTAAGGCGGCTACAGCACCCTGTTCTATGGCAAGAGAGCTCGCATCGATGTCAACCTAGCCAGGCCACCAAGGAGGTGATCCTGCACCGTCCATCCGTGATGTGACCAATGGCAGCTTCGATCATGCCGTCGACTTTCTCGCTTTCTGCTTCCACTTGCCCTTCATCGCGCCGTTGCTTCTTTGCTCTGTTGGAGAGTTAGTGTAGGGGTCTAGGATGAGACTGAGAACGCAACCCACTTCTCAGACTTCCTTATTGGCAAGTTCAGCTCAGCCTGGTTTTATTCTTGCACCTTGGACGTCTCGAAACAGCGCCTAGCTTCCCGCGTTCTCTTGATCTCGAAAAATTCATTCACATCATTTCTCTTGGACTTACTCGGCAGGTTTTGGTTTTGGCAGAGACCCTCGATGAAAGAAGGGGGTAGTAGAAAGTGGGCACGGAATGAAGAAGTGCCTCATGATGGCGGCTCGCTAACTAGTCGGATGACTGACAACCGACGACCGATGCTTCTGGATTGAGCCAGACGTCAGCTGTTAAAGGCGCTCATAAGCTTTCTTCTGCATCACTTTTCCGATGTTGAACACACTCGCCTGCCAGTGCACTCCGAAATCGACACGAACTTGAAAATAAGCGATTTCTTTCAAATTCTGGTTAGGCCGGGAGGTCCTCATCGAAGGAAGTTGCCAATTAGAGAGACGTTTGAAAAACGGCAGGGGTGGCCTGCGGCACCGCCGAGGAGCCTACTAGTAAGACAGTGGCGATGGTCCTTTCGGAGCATTCAATGAAAGCTCATGGGAGTTCGAGATCAGTCCTGAACGGGCTGCACTATCCAAGTCAGGAGCGAAATGGGAGAAACATTCACACGAAGAAGTAAAGTCTATAGTGTCATGATCAATCCAAGGATTTGTACTCTAGTCTCCGTTAGAGTACAAAGTATTCATCAACAGTGACCACAACCCCAGCCTTCAAAATAGAGCTCGAATGTGCTTTACAGTTACGGTTTCGTAAACGCCAGACAAAGCTCGGCTCCAAGGTTTTCAGGAGAGTGATGGGGTCCTCGGATTGGTAATTCTCAAACTTTGTCACCCAGACGCCATCGTCGAAGAGGTTTCGCACTGTGAGTGTACAGGTTTCGTCCACTCCGCATCGGTGGCCTCCAGGAGTGGCCCCTGGAATGTCGGACCCAGTCCAGAGCGCGTATCCCCGATTTCCGTACTTCTCCAGCCAGACGTCGTCGCTCTTATGGTACCATAGCTCCTTCCCATTGGCCGATTTTGGGTACCTGTTGACCCACCCTACTCCACGGCTCGTTAAGCTACCGTACAAGCTTACGATACCGAAGTACGCGATGAAATTCATCACCGGAGTCGAATGAAATGCAACGATAGGGACAAGGGCAGATCTATGCATTATGTGAGGGTTAACCAAACCAACTTTGGTAGCATGTACTAAAGTACTTACCTGGTGGATGAGACGATAACATTGATTTCCCTTCCACGGATTGTCTCTGAAGTACCAAATCTTGGCAATACACGACCGCGACTTCTTTCCTGAGTAGGCCTCATAATTGGAGCCATCGTCGTCCGAATCTGTATCGGAGCTCGAGAAGTCGGGTTCCTCGACATTTGCGCCGCTGAGTGGATGTGACTTTGATCCATCATATTCCTCCGTTGAATGGACCGCAAGGGTGCTTTGCAAGTCCACTTCCCGGCACAAATGACGTCCTCCCGAAGCCTCGAGAAGGAACTCTTTGAAGAGCTCACTGTATTTGAGGGGAATGAACACGTCAAGGTCCTTCGGATGGAAGCGTTGCTTTGGGAGTATATGTGGCAGCCCTGCTAAGACCCCCGAGCCAGATATGTACCCGCGACATTGCCGAATTACGTCCAAAGTTCGCATTGGAGGTAGGCCAAAGTCTTCGAGTATCTTCTTAACAGATGTAAAGGATTGACCAGAGCCTGTGGGTGGCCGATCGAGGATCAGCGACTCTTGCATATCAAGAGCCATCGCGTCCCATAGATCCCCAGCGCAACCTCCAGACGTTGTCGCTCGGCCTTGTGCTAACAAGAAAGTCAGTCAGTTTCTACTGTACTTGCTCACAACTAATGTATAGAGGATCATTCGACTTACCAGCTCCAACTGGCATTGCCATCTGCGACGGCATCTTTGATAAGAAGCCACCCATCTGTGCTGTATATCGCTAATATCAGAGTGGGAAAATTCTGCTGGCGTGCCGGTCTTAGGTTGGATAACCAGCAGGAGGAGGAGACGGGGCGTGCAGTATTGTTGGCGCGGTTGATAAGACGCGTCGTAACCAAACTCAGTGGATCTGGTAGCATATATAGCAGGTATGGGGAACTTCGCACCTGAGCGATGAGGCTGCGCCTTCAGGCTGAGGCTACTCATTACGAGAACAGTGTGAATTTACAAACCTCCTCCACAGGACGCGTGCGTATCTGCGCAGCATGGCTGTTTGACGAGTCACTGTTCAACGTGCGACTAAGTCTTCTCCAAAAATAACTTGAAGTCAACGCGTAGTAAGCTCCCTCCCAATGCACAGCAGACCGCTCAAGGCCAGGAAGGGGCCTCGGTGCAGAATATAACTTCGTAAATTTCGACGACAGTCGGACATATGCGTAGTAAATCGGACCCACGCTGATACTACTAAGTTTGTCAATGGCCACCACGTTCGGAGTAGTAGCCCTCAAGCACAGTGGGCATCCGAGTAAATTACCTACAGCCCGGTGGAACACGAGCACCGTGACCGTACCCTTCATGTTTAAGCTCACTAAGTCTTCTCCAAAAATAACTTGAAGTCAACGCGTAGTAAGCTCCCTCCCAATGCACAGCAGACCGCTCAAGGCCAGGAAGGGGCCTCGGTGCAGAATATAACTTCGTAAATTTCGACGACAGTCGGACATATGCGTAGTAAATCGGACCCACGCTGATACTACTAAGTTTGTCAATGGCCACCACGTTCGGAGTAGTAGTAGCCCTCAAGCACAGTGGGCATCCGAGTAAATTACCTACAGCCCGGTGGAACACGAGCACCGTGACCGTACCCTTCATGTTTAAGCTCACTATTGTTGGCATGAAAGCTGAACCCCAGAATGTGACAGCCTTGGTATAACTTGCAATGCAGGAGCATTAAGCTTTGTATCACCGTGACTAGACGAGATCTTCAAATTCAATCGTGCTGTTAAAGTCATACCAAATCAAAGGAGCTCGAGTCTGTCAATCATGGCACTACTAGTGCGTGTTTCGGTGCTTGTATCGATTGTAGGGTCTCCGGAATCAGCCAGAGATCTCATGTACGAAGACTTTTCGCCTGGGTCAGCGGCAACGATTCGGACACAGCATACTACGAGTAGAAGGCTAGGTTCACGAAACTCGATTTATTGGCTAATGCCCCAACGCCAAGACTAATAATGACCCACGTAGTGAGCTTGAGATGCTCTAACTAGCTCGATGTCCCGGTTTGGATCAGGGACCTTGTTCAAAAGGAGTTTGGTAAACTGGATTTCAGTTGAGCCACCAGTTGCGATACTGAACCTCGTTCTTCTGAGACTGAGTGAGGTTTGACTGTCTCTCCTCGGCCTCCTCATCTAGCTCTCCTATCCTTTCCTTCAATGCCTTTATCTCCTGCTTCTTTCGTCCCAAGGTGGCGGTCTTCATCTGCAATTGGCGCTTTTGCCGCCCAATGACGACAAGCAGATCAGATGCCGAGTCGGATGGGCCTTTGATACCGCACAACAAGGTTAGAATCGCTGGGCAACGTCCAGCAAGCAGGAGATCGATAACTTGAGCTAACTCACCTGCAAGTAGTCCTTCGTCTTCCCAATCAATAAAATGTACTTCTCCTTCCTCCTCACTTGTCTCCGCGAGGCGTTCGGTGGGGGGGCGCGTCTATATTAAACAAGCTCATCAGATGCTGGAAGCTCAAGGGTTTAGAGAGCTTGCGAGACGACCACTGCCATGACAGTGGTTGCAACAGCCCGGATTTCGAAATGGTACATCAAGGTACACCGGTTGTTCCGAAGAGAAACGGCCACGTACTGATAGTAGGGATGATTCGAAAGCCAGAATTTTCGCGATCCGAAGAACTTAACATATCCTGGGCCACACTCCCAGCACTTGTTGCAGCCTCCACTTCAGAATGGCGTCGTCCGAGAGCACGCCTCAAGCTCAAAGGATTGTTAGCCTGCTGATATTTCATCGAAGCCTGAGCGGCAGGAGTCGAGCTCCTGCTCCGCGTTACTCTGATAGAGGTGACTGGTTCAACTTTAGGCATCGAAAGGGCAGGTAGTGAGAGGATCGATGGCGATAGCGCAGGGACGAACTGCAGAGCTGATCCACGAGCAGAGGATACATTATATAGTAGACTCAATGACTCGGATGGAAACCTAGTAGTAAGACTCGGATGCCTGCGCTACTACGGAAATCAGTGACTCCACTCTTTTGCGTCACACCGTAGTAACTTTGCTCATTCTGCTCAATTCGGACGTAAAATTAACTATTTTACAACTTGAAATGGGAATGGTTACAGACAGCCTGAGACCAGGTTACACACCGCAGCCGTCAGAAGGTCGGGTACTAGTTGGGGTGGTTGCTGCGTCGCCGCTGAATCATGAGGTGGCCTTCACGTTTTTCTCCGAACAACTATAACGGAAGTCCGCACATTTTGCGCGCCCGGGTCCGAGTGATAGTCGAGTTGCTAACACTCTAACGGTATCCATCGTGAGGCAGTGGGTGTTCTCGGCCAAGCCAAAGGATTGCCACGGCCCGCTTGACTTGCAAGGTGATACTAAACATGAATGCTCGAGCAACCGGCCGCCACCAGCCTTTCGAGAAGGCAAAAAGAATGGGCATTGAAACCCGCATTCCAAGCAGTAAAACTTCAAAGTGGAACTTTCTAGTCCAGGTTTATTTCCAAGGCGAGTCGGGCCCGGGCATCAAGATTATAGAGGCATAGGTAACGTAGAACTATCCGAGTCCAAGCGCTTGGCGCTTTCAACTCATGCCGGATCTAATAACTACGCCACAGTGTCGATTCTAGGTTAGACTTGCGAGGTACTACCTATGTTACGCCCAGCTCCTTCTAATTCGTTCACGATTTGAGCTTTCATGAGCGCCAGAACTGAGCCCTTCTTTGGGTGCTTGCTACGGTCGCTATAAACAGGGGAAAATTTGCCTGTGCTTAAAGGTCAATCACCTTGAAAGTATTGAGAGTACCACCATGATATAACGTACACATCCCACCAGTTCAGAAGTAGCTTCACCCGAGCCTGGTATTGAGGCTCTGTGAAGGCCTCTATGACTGAACCATAGAAGCGCTCGGAGTCCGTCACGAGATCTGTTCTGGAGAAGGTCGGGGAGGAACTCAACGCAAATCGTACCTGTTACTCTGAATTAGCACTCCGTTTGTTCCAAAACAGCGGAACAGTATTCATACCTGAGTTGCAACGTATGCCAGGGACAGGACCGTGACTTGCTTCATTCCATGGATGCGGGCGTTCCCTGATCTGGTGGCTCGAGGCTCTCTATCGACAGAGCTAGGTGAGGTGAAGATGTGTTTGAAGGCCTTGATCATAGATTGTCAAAACACTCTGTATCACAGCGCCAAAATTTAACCTCACCGAAACCAGAAGTGAACTTCGGAATAATCCATCCCAAACATTACCCTCTTTGCAATCGAAGTCCTTGTAAAGAAAAACAGGCCACTGATCGCCCGCTACTATCAATGAGCCTGCTCGAAGACCGTCCCTGATCCTTTGCACTCAGTGTTAGAGTGACCCTAGGATCAAGACGGAGAAGCAGGCATACTCGTTATTCGTCCAGTCCAATCCGATGGGACATAGCAGTTCGCCAGTCCTAGGGTGATAAAACCCGCGATCGGTTTTGACGTTTCGCATTAGTGGAGGTTGAAGGCTCTGTCCACGAGGAGTAATCCAATCAAGAATTACACCCTTCAGACCTTTGGTGTCGTCAGCCCGGGCTCCGGCAGAGCCCTTCTGTATCTAAAGCAGAAAGTTAAGCAACGATGGAAGGAAAAGAGGAAGAGAAATGGGAACTCACAAGCTCGGCGACATGAAAAATATCCTGTTCTGATCCATTACAGAGCCTCTCTTCCAATCCGGGTGACAACGCGAGCATCTGTTCATATATTCTTTGCTCTCGCTTTTCACTGTACATTCTGAGTGAAGTAGAAGAAGAATTGTTGGTAAAAGGCATCGTACCTCGTAGTTAGATCATCCTCTTGAATACGGCCATACCTCAGCTGTATGCTGCGAGATAAGCCATTTTTGATCAAAGTTTGGACCCGGCAGAAAGCTTGGATAGCTTGTCCAAAGTGGCGCCCATGGTGAACCAAGGGATCGGTGCGGCAACTGAACAAGACCAGCAGTAAGCGTGGTGCCTTCAAACGGAACAATACTCGAATTCAACTTACATTCTTTTTCTGGGACCCAATCCAAGGGCGGACTCTCCGACCCTGCCACCGGTGGTGCTGATCGAGCCTTCGTCGCCCGATCCACCCTCGTTGCGAGTTTCGAATTCAGTTCTGGGTCTCTTCAAGAGGTTCACGTCGCGAGATTCAATTTCGTCGTGAGGCGCCTCCATTCCTTGGCTCTCTCCCGTCTCTCTCATGATAGATGGGCTTGGTAGGATGTGTTGTGAGATCAATGCAGAACGGGATTTAGCATTTTGCAAATCAAGCTTTTATATATCATTGCTGTTGTAGTGTGAGGCCAACGTCACCGTGATCGTCGCGAGTCGAAATATCGTCTTGCACTGACGTTGCTACTACGACTCTGGAAGGGTAAATGACTGTGGCTGTGTAGTCGCAACTACTAATTACGGCCGCTACGCAGTAAGCCGCAGCCAGGGCGCTACTCCTTGGTTCTGAGGACCTAATGCCTTTGCTTGGGCTGCGTGAAGGGTTCCATCATGACTCGCTCCAGCACCACGGCGAGATGGACTCAGCTTGAATGTGCATTATGTTTCAGAGTCAGTGAACATCTACCTCTGTTAGGAGCGGCCCTGATTGATTCGAGGCTACCACCACGGTCACTAGCAGGAACCTATTTTTAGGTTTTGGGTGAAACCTCCTAACTCAGACCAATCCAGAGAGAACACACCATAGTAACACGAAGTGTTAGCAACCTAAGCGGCCTTGCGCCAGGTGAATGAAAGCGAGAAAGATGCATATCGTACCAATACACGACACAAAAGGGTAGGGGAATGGGGAGAAGCAAATCAGGATACTGCTTCGAACACGCATTCAAGTGAATTAGACGGCACAACGCACGATCGAAGATCATGGGAGGCGACTATAAGGAAACGTAGCTTAAGGCAACCCAACCTGTTGTAGGGCACGCATCAACGAGAAAGACAGGGCCATAGGTTATTGAATGAATGAAAGCGAGATGTAAATATTCATCACCGAACCTGCGATTAAGGAACACTAGATTTGTGAGGTGAAGGGGGAGAAAGGAGGACTCACCAATTGGTGTCTTTCCTGGACACATGAGCTAGATTGGAGAATCATAGCGCCAGGGAAAGACCCCAGAGATCTAGGGCAGGGGTTAGCACTCAAAATCTGACCCGAGAAGAAACGGCTGTGATCTTACCTTTACCTTTACGGTTTCGGTATAAGTCTAAATAGGTCCTCTTTCTCCCTGAGAGGTGTCGAAAAAGCGGTGGAGTCGGATATGGAAATAGCTTCCTCAAGTGCTGATAGCATGGGGATGTTGGAAACAAAGCTATACAGGCCACCTTCACCTTCACCCCGTGTATCGGCGATGGAGATATGGTCGTTTGTGTTGCTGACGTTGAAGGCAAGCTGAGGCTTGGATGTCAAAGCGTGAAGCGTCACATAATAGGAAGATCGACTTACACCCAAGTGCTACCGGGGTTCATGAGGTTTACTCTCCAAGTCGGCAGCGAGGCTGTTCTGTTGGATTCTGACCCAAAGCCACACCCTGAACGTTCGCACTTTCGTACGTTGGATGACGACACGGGACGCGATTGTCGTATTCTCCCTGGTCGTGCTTCCACAATATTCACGACAGTTGCGCACTTTTCCTGTTGCTGGCAGCAGAGAGTCTGAAGATTGGCCGTCAAGCCATCAGTGCTCGTGAAGGGCGCAGAGCTGTTGAAACGATTGTTGCAAAGGCAATTGTCACCAGATCAGCATTGTACCAGGAAGGAATCACCGCACTGTGATGAATTCTGGGGGAATCTTCGAGCATTAGTCGCCTTCCTAGACATAAATGAAGCGATCTTACATAGGGATCGTAAAGGATGTTGCACCTTCCATCATCTGGTCAAGCCATTGGTGGTCTTGATACCCGTGTTGAGGAGGTAGTCGACGAAACTCCGAACACTATCAAACGGCCAGTTCGTTGGTCTTAACATCGAGTAACGCACCGATGTTTAGTGAAACACGATATTGGCTGAGCTATTGTCAACGAGCCCCCACCCCCCAATGACTTCGAAGATCAGTGCTGGACTCTGCGTGGTTGGATGCGGGGTTTGATGGCAGGGAAGCTGGACCGGAGATGGTGCATAGAAAACCTGAAAATGAACTAGGCATAGCTATATCAACAAGATTCTCCGTAACTGCTCACCGTGCTGAGCTTGCGAGAGAGGAAGGGAGTATCACCGAGATAGGCTTTCGATCCATACGGAGTGTAGATCTCGAAGCACACCCTCAGCTCGGCTTGGAGAACACTGCTATGGCGCTAGTATTCTCACTCAACATCATATTGCTCATTCGGGTGTGTTTCCAAGTTGCAAGGGTGTTACTCATCCGTTACGTCGGACTGGCAATGGTGTTGAATCATTGTCCCTAGCATGAAAGTCTTAGGATCTGTGGGGCTAATAAGCGTAGTAGAGATGGAAACCTCACATAAAGCAACCTTGGTGAGGGCCCCAATTGTACGAGTCCTTCCTACGAACCTTGAGCCACCGCCGGCCTAACTGGAGGTTCCCTTCCCACTGGCATAGATCATGGCCCTTGTGTTGACTTTGGGGATTGACTATGCCATTCCTCCTACACGGGGCCAGCTTTGAGAAGACAGCGGCGTACCGTGACTACTAGTATACTGTTTGGGTAGGGTGCCAATAAGCTCAGGAGAAAGTTGGAGTTATTGGAACACATACCGCAGGCTCGTATAGAGATATTGTGATGGGCCAAAGTATGAAAGTCGGAATGAGAAAGCCAAGTGGACACCGAAATCAGCATCCGATGGTGGTAAATAGGTCACGAGTGGCCACCAAGGCGGCTGGTTGCTGGTTTTGCAGCGGTTTGGGTCATGATGCATGATGGTATAAAGGGAAATTCATTTACGAAATGAATCCACTCGCGGCTCAAAAGCAATCCGAAGGAATCGGACAGGCCTTCGCATTGCAAATTCGTGTCAGAGATTGGTCAGAGATTTTGGGATTACTCAGGATCTACGAGGAGAACAGTGTCTAACGGGTACAACAGGATCGAAGGTGGTGCAGTATACAGGCAGGTCAAGTAGAACTGGAAGAGCAACGAAGGATATAAATATAATAATGTAAATAAATAAATAAGAGACGAACGCCATTGTCTTTGACTTCAGGGCTGAGAGGCTTTCGAGTCCAAAGGGTGAAGGGCATCGACAAGCTCCGCCATTACTCGGCTTATCTCGGGCTGGGAATGATAAGTGCGAACAGCTTCGTACAGTGAGGCGGACAGCGCGACATTGTCGTTAGCGGTGTTGAATGAGTCGATGAGCACCCTCAAGTCGTCAACAGCGCGGTCAACTCGTTCTAGAACTTCAGCTCGAGCCCGTGCGGCTCTTCCCAACTTGACAGCGGCAATTGTGAAGTCTGGGGAGTCGTGCGGCATCACGGAATCGAGGCCAAGGGTTCGAAGGTTCAACAAAACGGTGCCAGAGGCATCCGCTGAGCCAGCCGCCTCCGCATTGGGAGGATCGTCCTGGTCTTCCCCGCACAGCGGACGAGCGATGGTCTTCCGCCGGCAACCGCAAGGGGCGTCTTCCACAAGCTCCATCCTGAATTTGAGGACTGGTAACGGTTTGCTTTGAGGAGGTGTTTTGGTCGCCCATGTTGTAGGGTGTGGCTATCGAAGAGAGATAAAGACATGTTAGTGGGCTGTGGAGGATGGATTGCTCAGAGGGGCGGACGGGCAACTCACAAGAACCACAGTGTTGTCTCCTACAAACATCATGCTCAGAGAGGGGCCTGGAGCAGAGGGCCTGGCATGGCCTGAGTTACCTGAAGAGTGAGGTGCGCCTTCAATGCCGTATCGCAACAGGGATGAAAACATATTAGGGATAGATGTGAAAGCCGATGCTGGACGTTTGAGTGTTGGACGGAGGAGAGAATCTCGATGGAAGACTCCCAAACCATGTTGCCACGAAGCACTTGAATGCCATCAACCTCGGGATCAGAAGTCGACGGAAACTCCCGTTTAGGTGCGATGATCATACCCCTGACTTGGAGGGGAGGTGGCTGGTAGGCAGACTCAGACCTTGTACATTTTCCCTGAAAGTCATCGCAGCAACCGTGACTCCCTTAGGCATCCATCACGGTTGAAGCCCTTTATCGCACTGGCAGTGGGTTGTACCAGCTGCGGGAGTCGTAATCTGTCCTTGCAATGCGGAGGACCATGCAAGTGGTGCTCGCGCCGATCACCCGCCCTTGATATTTTGAAGCCTGCTAGTAGCACCGTGCCTTTAAGTTTGGCAACAAACCACCAGTAGTAGTCGTCGGTAGCACCACTTCAACGGATCGTCTCCAGCCCTGCTATGTCTTTAGCCTCTCCCTGCATGACCTGGGGTACCTACCTCCACATACAAACAACGGTTTCATACATTGCAGGCCTGCATCGAGCCAGGGTTCACTGCTGGTCACGGTGGCACGAACAGGTCGCCCGGCCTGAGGTCATGACTGCCACTTCGGCGTTTTGAATGAGTTAATTTGCTGATTTCTATCAGATCGCATGAATTAATTTAAGGAAGTCATGCAGGCCAGTTGATCTTCATTACCGCTGCATTCAAGCGAGGCCAACCTGCAGGTTGGAGCTCAGCGGCCTTCAGCAGTCTGGTCATGATGATCCGAACGATAGTACCTTCGAAGGCAATCTCAGGTTTCGAGGGTAGCTGCTAGTAGTCTGAGGACATTGTTTTCCCGCCTCACTCGATATTAAACTTGAGCGTGAGTGCCAGCCGACATCGGGGCGACGCAGGATGTTGTGGTATCACTGTTCTTCTTCTACCCTGAAAGATTGTGGGCAAGCTCCTCTCTCGTTCCAGGAGATTCTAACGACATCGCGGGTACCATACTAGCACTCA
Source organism: Coprinopsis sp. MPI-PUGE-AT-0042 (assembly GCA_020736565.1). Classification (NCBI taxonomy): domain Eukaryota; kingdom Fungi; phylum Basidiomycota; class Agaricomycetes; order Agaricales; family Psathyrellaceae; genus Coprinopsis; species Coprinopsis sp. MPI-PUGE-AT-0042. The sequence goes on from JAHBOF010000142.1 coordinate 61,122, forward strand.
CCGCGTAGAGCCCGCAGGGCCAGTTGCAACGTTGTCCGTTCCTTGTTACACGGCCATAGGAAAGTCCCTGTTCAGAATGAGAGCATTTACGCAAATGACCTAAGTACAACTGCCAATCAGAAGGGCAAGTGACCTCGAGGCCTCCTGAAAGCTCTGTTTTCTCAACCATTGTCACGTAAATAGTGGCACCTGTCGAGCCGGCTCTGGTTCATATGAAACAGACCCCCACTTGCAACAAACCTCGAGCAATTGAGCCAGCTTGCGGGCCTTCGACCTGACCGTTCGAGGGTTCAGGCTACTACTACTATCGGTGTGTCACTATCCGAATCTCAGATGCAGTCACGGTCACGGTCGTCTACCTGGCAGGCGTCCTGCTATTGGCTCCCTCTGAAGTTCACAGACTTCTCCCGAAAAAGGGTCTACATCCCGCTGTAATCATGCTTCCTTTCTCGCATCCCAGCGATACGAGGGCTACAAGTTCTCTATATAAGCCTTTGTACGTTGTGTCTTTGAAAGCCCTCAGCTACATTTCATAGTCTTCTTCTTACCCCCCACTGTTCCAAAAAGCAAACAATACTAGTAAAAGACCGGATCTTGAACCGGCTTCCAACAATCACACTCGTTCCTCGCCTCGCTACCTATATAGTACTATCTCTCCTAATGCCTCAAGTCGGCGAGACGGTCAATGAGATCCTCCGGAAGGGAATCCTGTTGGAGTGTACAGGTTCCAAGGACCGATCCGAAGTCGACGAGATCATGTCTGCGTTTGATTCCTCTGACAGTGAAGACGAAAGGGAGTTTCAGCGCGTCTTCCGTCGACCCTCGGTGTGAGTGGTGGAACATTGTTATGAAAAAGAAGACCGCCTGACCTCGCTTAACTCCCCAGCATGCAAGCGAAAGCTTGATCTGTTTGGTGGCACTCGACTGCGTGTTGGTTCTTCGATGAGCAAAAGAAGAGTCAAGGACCTATCAGTCAACAGGGGCCCTACTACTGGCATGGTTCCTGCATCGGAGTCCGACACCTGCGACAACGGCGCTGAAGTTGCGCCTTTGGCTCCTGCCGCTGCTTCAGGTACGTGTTGAGTTTCCCTTTGAGCAAAGATCTTGCATCGTCGATTCTTGGTTGCGCCTTCTGGCATTGATTTTGAAGACACTGACACATGATCCTTTTCTAGGCTTGTACACTCTGCTCGCTCCTCTCCTCCCCCGTGGAATGGGGCCGTTCTACACCGCTTACACCGCTTTCTGAACTTTATCGGATCCGCTTAGTAGTAACGTTGGTGTCTCGGAAGCCGTAGCGTTTAAGCAGCCTGCGATCGCTGGTATGTGCATAATTACACTCTCGAGCTACCTCCCCTAGCTCATATTGCATCAGTCGACCATTTCAGTCCTTCCATCTATCCACTGCCCTACCCGTCTTGGCCTTCTCTCGTTATCAGACTATATCATTCTCTCTCATTCTATCCCCCCACAATCTCCCCCGTGTCCGTCCATTCTGTCATCTGGACGCCATTAACTTCTCCACGCTGGCGGTCACCGGTTGTGCTGTCTGCAAACTCTCTCGTAGTTGGTATATTCAGTTGATACTGTCATGGTAGTATACTGCTGATAAGATTGAGCGATCATTGACATACTTGTAGTATGTAGCATTAGAAGTAGTGTACCTGGTTTGACACCTTGAGACACCACTTCACCATCACACGTTGTAGCTGCTTCGATTGTAATTGAGATAGCTGCATCGACTACAATTTGATATTGTTTTATTGGTTTAAAAAATCTTCTAAAAGACTCGTAATCAAGTTCGCACTGGCATTCAACTTGAAGGTGATCGCGACTAGTACTAGTAGTAGCCCGGGGGCCCCGGGCCAGCCTGAGTGGTACTAGTACGACTGGCGCCCACTGCTGCTGGGTCCCACCGTGACCGTGACGAGATCTGGACCCCGGGCCGTGTCGGGCTAATACAACCCGCAGTTACTTCTTTATTCTAGGTTATGGCTGCGAATTTGAAAGCCAAGGTCTGAGTCATACTACGGTGCGTAGTAGTAGGAGTCATGCTAAAGATATTCGCTAATTCTTGGCACCCTTCGTTCGGAGTCCTCCCATAGTAAACCCACGACGTTTTGACTCAGACCACCGCTTTACTGCGACCGTGACTGTGCTATTACTACTATAGACTCTGGTCCAGGTAATAAGAACAATTTGCAGTATACACCGGCTCTGCGGCGAAAGGTCTCAGAACTTCCCTAGGGAAGCGGTTATCAGTTGCAACCGCGACAGCCCCAATTTTCTCGTATCAGGTATGTTCTATCTGTCGTCGACACCTTCGCTGGGCTAGGACGTTTGAATACTGACTGCTGAAAGTTACAGGCATCAACGAGAGTCCAACTCAAGTGAACGACGTTTACCCAATCGTTCAAGCCCAACTGGTTCGAGCCATGTCGACAGCAACATCAACGGGTGAGCGCTGGTGGCACCCGCGTTCGTAAGGTTCCGTGCTGCCCGCATTGCAAAGACCCCCTCAAAGGCCATTCAAAGCCGCTGTGCTCTCAGCTTATAGGCGACAGTGTAGAAGCTGGCATAAAGAGTGAAGAACTTGAAGGCTTCCTCCGAAACCCCCTCTCGGTACTAGCAGGCGCCGGAACTGGAGCAGCCCCTACAGCGAACCTTCCTGTTGACGAAGAAAATCATATCACACTACCACCCCACCCCATCCTCTATTCGGAGGGCCATCAGAGTCAGCTTTGCCCAGTGTACGCTTTCAGCACTCCCCGAATCGATCTCAAGCTACAGTAAGGCGGAAGTACAGCCTAGCATTTCTGGATGGAAAGTAGAGCGTGAAGGTTTCAAGCCTGAGGAAGATGAAGCCGGGGACTTACAAGCTCTGAGCTTCCTCGATCAGGCCGCGAGCTCGGACACGAACTTGAAGGAAGTGCCAGCGCCGTCGCTTCAACAACCCGCCCAAAGCACCGTAACAAGCATGGCATCGTCCGACTCGGAGATGGTGGAACGACAGGGCTGGTTGGCCTTCGTCGTGTTTGGAATCTTCCGGATCGGGCTCACAGTACTTCGAGTGGCCAGATACCTGGCATTCAAGTGCTTCCAATTCTTGGCTCTGACCTGCACTATCGCCATGCTAATTGACATGTTGAAGGAGCTTAGACAACAAGGGTGACCTTTACTCGTAGTAGCTCGTCGCGCTATGCACGCATTATATAGTAGTAGTACAAGTTACTCCTCCTATCTAAGTGATCATGTTGATTGTATCGATTCCCTCATCTCTTCGAGGAACCTGAACTTCCGTTGAGTGCTCAAAAAACCACAGCCGATTCGGGGTTGGCATGACATAGTAGACACACGGGCCGGTCCACCGAGATCCCATTTGTCTGTGCTTGTTGATCTATCACTTCCCTAACACTGCCAATGAAGTCGTGGTCGCACTGGTACTTCGCACTTCTCCGCAAACTCTGGCACCCTCCTCCTCCTGACTTCATGGCTGGTGTTGAGTCGAATATAGGGTCTGTGTAGGAGGTCTGCTTCTACTGTGACACGACTAATGGATTTCGAAAGATCAATCAGGCTAGATTCAGCCGCTTCGACGAAGGAATCCAGGCTGTTAGGTCCCATGTCTGGCTGCTCTTGGCCAAAATCCTTGCTCACCAGCTCTGGAAACCGTCAAACCATCGTTTCCCGACCTTCGCTCAGCCTGGCGCCACTAAACAGTCGTAGAGCGGCTACGCCATCCGAGCTCGGAATGGTGGCCTGTGTTGGCCCTTGTCGCTCCCTCGCAAGCCTCTACATGGCAGAGTCACATACAGAGAATGTAAGAATCTGCTCTCCCTGCTCACACCCTGAAGATTCTGAAGTCAAGTCGATAGGAGTTTCTCAGCGCTTACATCAACACCTTCTTGCCCGTTTCCATAGGAGAAGGCTACCAAGGCAAGTCCTGGAGAATGGCTCAAGCTCTATCCCCAGTTCGACTTCAATATCCCTCATCGACAATCTGATCCATTCTCGTGATGTCTTGCTCCTTCCGTCGGAATCGACAGGCAGCAGAGGGTTGGATGGGCAAGGTCGACGTATCATCAGGACCGGAAGGCTCTAAGGCTAACATCGCCGTTCTGAACCCATCTTACTCAGGTTCAAACGGTCCAGACGTTCACCCCGTGCACTATGCGAGGGTTGAAGGCATCTTCCACACGAACATTGTTTCTGTAACCAGCGACCAGGGTGGCGGATTTGGGGTGTCGGAGCGGATCGATTTTTTATGGGTTCGATGGCTTACGTTGAAGGGCCGGAGCATGGGTGCTGAAGGTCTTGACCTCCTCTCCCTTCCTCCCCTTTCAGATGCCAGCTGTTTTGGTTTCATCAACCCAAAAAGTGTTGTGCGAGAATGTCACCTTGTGCCGAAATTTTCCAAAGACCGTGCGAAGGGCCAAAACGACGACGCAGGTGACGACCAAATCAAAGCCTTCTTCTTGAACCCGTTTGTCCTCGACCGCGCTCTGCAGCATCCTCGCTATTGTCCTAAACCAGAACTCCCTTGACAAGGATTCCTCGCACTGTTGCGAGAGCGATCCTTCCACTTCAGTCACCCAAGGATACCATCCTCGAAGGATGGTTAATTTTGAATTGCCCGGGACCCTCGGCCAAGTATCCGTTGGAACAATCCTGGGTTTCCTTTCGTTCTCCTTCTCCTTCCCCTGCCCAGAGATGGCCCAGAGGTCACCTGGTCACACACCGTTGAGTCATGGAAACATGAAAGGAGAATGGCCCATCAGACCCATTGGTCTCCTTTGATTGAAGGGTGTCTGGGGTCTTTGCTCAAAAATTTCATTTCAAATACTGGCCTATAGGCCGTTGCACATAAGAGTTGTGTACTGAGGCACTTCAGTCACCCAAGTACACCATCCTCAGAGGATGGTTGACTTTGAATTCCCAGGGTCATCAGCTGAGTATCTGGTGGAACAATCCTGGGTTTCCTTTCCTTCTCCTGCTCCTTTCCATTGACCATGTTTTCTCTGGTCACTGACCTGTTGATCAAGGATTGTTCCTTTATGGTTTCCTTTTCTCTGGACACTGGAACAGGAACAGGAGAGGAGAAAAGGAACACTCCTTGGTGTCTGGGGTCTTTGATGGGATCAAGTTTCCTTAGTATCCAGGAGAAAGGAACACTGCTGACTAAGTTCCTAAGTTCCCAATAAGGAAGTTTCATATGAGTCACATTTGATATTATGACATGTATAAAAATAGACTGATCTAGTCTAAATTATGATATTACCCAATGCAAATCAGGTACCATCAATGCCATCATTGATTGACACATTAATGTAGATCAGGTACACTATCTATTAATAGAATAAGGCACTGATTAGTGATGTGATTGTAATTCAGTGATTAGTGATGGGAATGATTGGCGCTTAATCAGTGATCCAATCAATCACCAATCAAGATAAGATACGTCAAGAGTATTCAGCTGATATCTTGTGCATATATGCTCCGATTGAGATGATCTAACCAGTTCTGGAAAGCTCCCAATGAGCTCGTTCCAGCCACCACTCTTGATTAGGTAATATATCAGTCTATACTACCTTATTTGCTGATTCCCATGTTTGTGTCACTGATACACAACACAGCCCGATCAGCTGCAGAAGCTGAACATATTGGGGTTTTAACACTTCCAATGTACCTTTGAACACTTTCACCCCTACTATGCATAGCCCCTTGGCTAGCTGCATCCAAGTACACCTTGTGATCACAGGTACCAAATACGGGAAATTGGTCTACATTGTTGCTTGAATGTTTGGCTTGTTTGGCATTACCTGGGGCTGCAACCTATATCAAATTGAAGGGAAAAATGAGCAGTTTCCAAAACATCTTGAACCTCACCAAACGGATCACAACTCACTCAGATACTGAGCAGGTACCACAAAGTGACAACATATGTATATACATTCCCCAGTTACATGTTATACTAAGTGTGTCTCTTCAGCTGTCCATTCAGTATCTGAGTGAGTTGTGATCCGTTTGGTGAGGTTCAAGATGTTTTGGAAACTGCTCATTTTTCCCTTCAATTTGATATAGGTTGCAGCCCCAGGTAATGCCAAACAAGCCAAACATTCAAGCAACAATGTAGACCAATTTCCCGTATTTGGTACCTGTGATCACAAGGTGTACTTGGATGCAGCTAGCCAAGGGGCTATGCATAGTAGGGGTGAAAGTGTTCAAAGGTACATTGGAAGTGTTAAAACCCCAATATGTTCAGCTTCTGCAGCTGATCGGGCTGTGTTGTGTATCAGTGACACAAACATGGGAATCAGCAAATAAGGTAGTATAGACTGATATATTACCTAATCAAGAGTGGTGGCTGGAACGAGCTCATTGGGAGCTTTCCAGAACTGGTTAGATCATCTCAATCGGAGCATATATGCACAAGATATCAGCTGAATACTCTTGACGTATCTTATCTTGATTGGTGATTGATTGGATCACTGATTAAGCGCCAATCATTCCCATCACTAATCACTGAATTACAATCACATCACTAATCAGTGCCTTATTCTATTAATAGATAGTGTACCTGATCTACATTAATGTGTCAATCAATGATGGCATTGATGGTACCTGATTTGCATTGGGTAATATCATAATTTAGACTAGATCAGTCTATTTTTATACATGTCATAATATCAAATGTGACTCATATGAAACTTCCTTATTGGGAACTTAGGAACTTAGTCAGCAGTGTTCCTTTCTCCTGGATACTAAGGAAACTTGATCCCATCAAAGACCCCAGACACCAAGGAGTGTTCCTTTTCTCCTCTCCTGTTCCTGTTCCAGTGTCCAGAGAAAAGGAAACCATAAAGGAACAATCCTTGATCAACAGGTCAGTGACCAGAGAAAACATGGTCAATGGAAAGGAGCAGGAGAAGGAAAGGAAACCCAGGATTGTTCCACCAGATACTCAGCTGATGACCCTGGGAATTCAAAGTCAACCATCCTCTGAGGATGGTGTACTTGGGTGACTGAAGTGCCTCAGTACACAACTCTTATGTGCAACGGCCTATAGGCCAGTATTTGAAATGAAATTTTTGAGCAAAGACCCCAGACACCCTTCAATCAAAGGAGACCAATGGGTCTGATGGGCCATTCTCCTTTCATGTTTCCATGACTCAACGGTGTGTGACCAGGTGACCTCTGGGCCATCTCTGGGCAGGGGAAGGAGAAGGAGAACGAAAGGAAACCCAGGATTGTTCCAACGGATACTTGGCCGAGGGTCCCGGGCAATTCAAAATTAACCATCCTTCGAGGATGGTATCCTTGGGTGACTGAAGTGATCCTTCTGCAGTAGGATATCTTGCAATAATGAAATGTGTCACATTGCGCTTCGAAATTGCTGTCTGCCAAACATGACAATGTGGAAGGACTCACTGTCATTTCATTTATCTACTGTGACTCCTGACTGCGTTTAGCGTGTACATTCCCGTGGACTAGAACGGTGTTTCCAACGTGAATCACGGTTCTTCGTATCCTTGATCCTGCGCACTGTCAGTCACATCCCAAGCCCCAACACCTCAGAGGCTCCCACTACCTCCTGCTGCGTTACCGCAGCGCCTACGGAACCAGTCATCCAGAGTTGGGGTCACATTCACCACCTTCGTTAACAAAAATCCACGGCTACGCCATTGGAGGTCAAAACGCTCAAGTATGGGCGTGCATTTGGCAGTGCTGGCTCCCACTATCTCTTCAGACTTCCGAATCGTTTTCGAAAGCATCACAAGCACCATGTCACTCTCTTCGACGAACTTACCAACGAGCACCCCCACCGGGCCTGATTGCGAGTTGGTACGACCATGTTGCTTCTACGAGCCCGCTTCTAGATCCAGCATGGTGCTGATTTTGGTTATAGGCTAGTAAGACGCTCGACAGCAACAACAACCTTCAGTACGATTATCAGAACAAGATCGCAGGCGTTCAACTTGCTATGGGTCTGCAATCGGACGATTGGATGTTCTGTAAAATCAAAGTACGCATAACTGGTTTTCTCCAGAACGACCTAATCCAACTAATTCATGTCAAACCCATTTAACTGTGGTTCTCACTCAAGGTGGCAGTAGCAGTGGTTGCTCGCAAATTCGACTTGAGGCCTTGCTCTGGTCCTTTGAACATTGAATCTGCAAAGGACGGGAAGTCGCTGCTCTCCTTGAAGCTTAACAAGGCAGCTTGGTGGGTGAGTGGCGCCTCCGTGCTCAATGCTTCATCTGCAACCGCTGAATAAACTGCACCTTTGCAAACAGGTGTGGGACAGGATACCAGTCGGACCCAACTACCAGTCACTCCGCGAGCCCATCCAGTCCCTGTTGGAGATCCGCCGCTCTGAAATCGATAACAGAGAAGTCCGTTTCCGGGAAAGAAACACCTCTACAGCTACACTTCCAGACTTTGACCGCCTCCTTGAATTGGAGGAGCAGAATTTGCAGGAGGAACACCTATGAAGAGGGCTTATCCCTGATAATAGCTATCCCTGATATTGCATCCTTTGCACATTGGTACTGCTAGTAGGATCCCGCTGCACTCACAATCGCAATCCTCAATCCATTTCACTGCTACGACGAACTCGGACTGACGAAGAACTTTGGAGCAGGGTTACTAGTAAGTACTACTTGAGTGGCATCCCCGAAAGCCGTAAATGGCTAGTAATTGAGAATGGCGAGTTGTTTGTCACCGAAGATAACTTTCTTCCTGAGAATCGATTCGAGCTCTCAGCTAAGTTTAGCAATCGGAGGTCAGACCGCAGAGTTCCTTCAATGCTTTAAACGTTGCAGCATCGCTCTTGTCTGATAGTAGCAACGATATGTACACGGATTAATAAGGGTAACGTATATGCCCTCAAACTAAATCTTCCAACTTGAACGTGTCGATCACCGGCACTGTACGGTGGTCCTCGGGTTTGTGGCAGCAGTATATCTCAGCGGGCTCAGGGGCTTGACGCGACGTGTTTATTCCAATCATGTGACTCCCATTGGGCACCTACTACGCAATCAAATTCTGCAATCGAACTTCACTGGCATCATTGGCGATCTGTCCGAGTCACTGGCAGTAGTAGCACCTTGCACCGAACCCGATACCGCTTCTGAAGTCCTTCAATCAACTAATGGCTAAGTTTGGGTGTTTGGGGTTGCTCACGAGGTCTGTCAAGGCGAGCGCACTGTTTCAGCAGCAAACTGGTGCTTTACAGCACGAATAACTGTAAGGACAACCACCCTGGGTTATGGTATTGGCGACTAGCTCACAGTTAGTTTTCCAGAAATGCTCTCCGTCAACACACACACAACACACAAATACACATCTCTGTAACGATGCCTCCGCCAGGAGCCAAGCGAGAAAGGGGGAGCACCCTTGTCATCCATCGCGACTCAACTTGTCGACCAAGAGGAAACCGAGGAAGGTGGCAGAGACCATGACCCTCACGGTCTCCTCGCGACAGCTACAGCCTTAGGAACCACACCAAGGGCCACGTCCCTCTCGAGTGTCGTTCGAGCTTGACAGTCTTTGCCACAACCCCTCCGAGGATCGCGCTCACAACGTCAGCTCAGGCCAGAATGCCGTTTAGTCCTCCACAGGCCATCAAATACTCCGCTTCGCAGCGCCAGCGTTGGTTTAGATCTCTGCCGCCAAATACCCAGCACTACGCTGCGCTCGTTAAAACCGCAGCCTCCTTCAACCCCAACATTGCACTATGCATACTGGCTCAGTCAACAACCTTTGGCCATCCAGAACTCCCAGGCCCTCCTGCGCCTGGTGGTGGTCCCATCCCATGGTTCCTCAACTTGATTCTTAAACACCCGTTTCCCAACTGCCTCACATGCTCGATCAAAGAACGCCAGTGGTGGAAATAGTCCCATTGCACACACCAGCTCAATACTGCGTCCACATCAGCGTGGCGTAACTCTTCCTGCTGGCGAATTGTATTCTCCCAGTGCTCACAGGCTTGTGGGGTTCCAGAAAGTCTATGTGTCTACCCTTTGAATACCAAACGCTCGCCGACTCTCGGAATAATCGTTTCCCCATACACCTCGTCCAGAAGGATTGTCTCGCATGCTATTCCTAAGGAAGTTACTTTCTTGATATATGACCACAACACGGAGGAGCTTGTCGCACCGCAACTTTCGAAATCATTGAGTCCTCTGGCCCGGGCTAGGGGAATGGCTCAGCAAGGAGATGAAAAGATCCATCCGGGTGAGCACACTTCCTTCAGCATCTTACTCCACATTCTCACCACCCACTCGTAGCTCGAAGATTGCGGGGGCTTGTCGCATTTTCGGCAGGAGCTCGAAGTTGCGCGCTTTTTGGGCTTGCTCGAAAGCTTTTGCGAGATTCGACCAATGCCCCCATCAGCAACGTGAACAACATAGCAGCATCTCCGTACTTCTGAGGCATTCGCAAGTCCTGCACCATCGCGAAGTATCGGACGACATCAAAGTCTTCGCCAGGAAGTTTGACGTTCCTGGCGATATCGCAAACCCCTCCCTCGAAGGCGACACCCTTACCTTCAGTGATGTCAAGGACGAAGCTGGATAAATCCGCTAGGTAGTGCATGCTTATGACCTGTCGTTCTGCCGTTGATCCCCTGCATTTTGCAGACCGCCACATCTTGAAAGCCGCCCACATCAGTGGTTGGTATCAGGGAAAGCCCTCCAACAAGGAACATAACCCAGCAGCAACGAACTCTTCCTCCAATCATGGAGTACGTATCAAGCAGGCAGCAGGCACGTCCATCGCATGGAAGCCGTCTCTGTACCACGCAAGCAGCCTAGGAACGTGTGACCTGCCACAACTTGTGGCGATGACCCTGTGACGAACCAGCAGGGTATAGGTTTTGTGATATCCCCTGGGGTTGGAGGTATGGTGGGTTGACGAAATATACCTCAGCAGGAGATGTTTGGGGGGCTCTGAGAGAACTAGACAAGCTTTGTGTGAGCTCAGAGCGAGGGCTTCACCGAAAATCCCAATGTACCTTGAATAGACATGAATCAGTGCTCCTGTGCGTAAAAATCTCTATCCACGAACCGATGTCCCCTGAATCGAACGATTTCACTGAAAATCTTGAAGGTTCAAACTTGTTCGAGCCGTTGCTACTCTCCTCCTCAACTCTGAGGGAATGATAGAGAGAGGATTGAGTCATGCCGAAGTCACTGCGATTCCACTCGATCTTGGCACATTTCCGACAGACCCATACATATGAGTCATGAGCCGAGTGACTCAATACTACGGGACTACAGGACTACAGGACGTAGTCCCCGACTGAGCTTGCGGTCATGGTGCGATTGTATAGAAACAGCCACCCTGAAGTGGTGACTGGAGCACCCAAACTTCCTCGCCCCGCTCGAGCCTCCCAATTGAGACTGCGCCAGGATCATGGAAGCAGCCTTTGAATGTGAAGAATGCGGTAAAACATTTTGTAACACGGCTGGATTGTTCACGCACCAAAAGAAGAAATGCCGACCTGGTAAGCGTTCTATCAAAGAGCTGCTTTCGGACGCTAGGGACTACTGGAAGGTCGTAAATCTGAAGCAAGGCGCTGGGGCGTCAAATACCCCCCGAAAGCGCCCTCGCCTTGGATCGAGCAACACCTTTCGGAGGTCCAATCATGCCACAGTAGCTGAAGAGGTATGCGTATTTTCTTACCAGCTTGGCTTTGCAGATACTGATTTGCTTTTGATTCGCTTGCTCACAGGCCTGGACGCTCGGAGATGGTGCTTTGGCTGGCTCGGATATTCAAATGGGAGACCCGTCTAGCTATGAATCTCACAGCTCAGCAGCCGGCGATCCAGAACGCGGCATGGTCAATAACTCAGTAGTAAGTGCCTCTATCGCGATTGGCTAACATGCGGTTGACTTGGGTATCCCATTAGGACCATTCACCAGGATCAGGTTTGCCATCCCCAAGCCATGATATCGGCAACGGTTCGAACGGCATCCTTCAAGGTTTTGCCATCAATCTAAACACTCGATTCACCACAAAGAGGAACAAGTTTGTCTATTCAAGAGATTCTTCACCTCAGAGCAGCCCAACACAATCCGGACCTCGATCTACGGCTTTCAAAACCCCATGGTTCTTTCGAGCCTCAAAACACCAGTACCCGGCCCAGATACCCGCAGAAGAAGCTCAGAGGATGACATGCCGCTACAAAACCAGGATCTGCTGGAGGACTCAGGCATGAGGCTCGAGCATTCCTCCCTTCCAGATCAACTGTGTCACCTTATCATCCGTATCCTAACTGGAGCTCATTTGCTTTGGGAAATTGGTACTGGAGTAAGGGTGTCATTAACTCACAGGAGCGGTTTGGAGAGCTCCTCCGAATACTCTCACACCCAGATTTCAAGAAGGAGGACGTCAGCAGCACCAGTTGGGATCGAATACATCGAATTCTACCCAACAATATCGTGGTGCCTTCCGCTGGTGCTTCTCCCGTTGATGTTCACGATCACCCACCACTGGTGGATAATACCGGTTTGGCTGGAGCATCTCTGAAGTGAACCTGGAGGTTCCCTTTCCCAACAGGGGTCAAGGTCGACGTGTCAAAACCTTCAAAGCAGGTGTACTCCACCACCGTTCAATTATGTCGGTGATCAAAGAGAAAATGGCCGACCCGGAGGAATTTACCCGACGACATTATCAGCCTTACGAGCACATGTGGCAGCCCTGTCTCCAGAGGGAGCCCATTCGGATCTATGGGGGAGCTATACACGTCGAATGAATTTCTTAAAGTTCAAGAGAAGGTGCAGAAGATGGCGCTGGCCGATCCAAGCAGCGTAGGGCTTGAGAGGGTCGTGGTGGCTCTGATGTTCTGGTCGGACGCAACGCTACTGGCCAATTTCGGGACAGCGAAGCTTTGGCCTTGCTACGTGTTCTTCGGAAATGACTCCAAGTACTTGAGAGCAAAGCCTTCGACCAATCTATGTAACCACGTTGCATATTTCGAGATGGTAAGTCCCTTTCATCCTTTGAGTGTTTGTGCCGAGATTCTGACGTTCGGTCTTAGCTTCCAGACGCGTTCAAAGACTGGTACTTCTCAGAAAGCAAGCTGAGGCCTGATAGCAAAGGTCACAGCCCGTCGCAGGACCTCGTGACTTATTGCAATCGACAAATGTTCCACAGGCAGTGGGATATCCTCCTAGACGATGAACTGGTGCATGCTATGCAACACGGCATCTGAATCCTATGCACCGACAATGTCACAAGACTCTTCTTCCCTTGGGTGTTCACGTACTCAGCAGATTATCCAGAGAAGTGAGTGGTCGAGTTGCCTAGGGCTGCTATAGAGCTAACGAAGTTCCAGAGCTCTTATCGGTACTATCCGATCGCTTGGCCAAAGACCTTGCCCTCGGTGCTTGACAAAGAAGTGCGACCTCCATCAGATGGGAACCTCAAGCGACTCGCGGAGCTCTCAACCTCGATGCGATGACCAAGGTAGGCAGCTGCTGGTGAAGGATGCAATCGGCAAGATCATGGACGAAGGGTATGCCGTGGGTAGCGACCATGTTGAAGACCTTTTAAAGAGACATCAATGCTCCCTGTACAGGTCGGTATCCTTATCTTCCGGGGAGAAGGGTCACTGACAAGGGCCCCGTCCTGCAGAACGCGTTTTCAAAACTATCTGGCTTGGGGTTTGACGTCTTCTCCACTTTGGTCGTGGATCTTATGCATGAAGTCGAACTTGGTGTCTGGAAGGCCGCTGTTCATTCACCTTATTCGCATCCTGGAGGCCCATGATCGTCTGGAAAAGTCTACAACTGTACATGAACTCGATCGCAGGTAGATGGCTAACAAACTGGTGGTATTTTGAATGCTAAACCTACCTCGCAGATATCGTCAAATGCCTGCGTTCGGTTCCGATGCTGTTAGAAAGTTCAGTTCAAACGCCTCGGAACAGAAGCGATTAGGTGCTCGAGACTATGAAAATCTTCTTCAGGTGCGACATTTTCCTTTTATGGTTCTGGTTATTGTGCTGATGTCGCTGTAGTGCGCAATACCAGCGTTTGATGGGCTCCTGTCTGAGCCTCATAATAGCATCGTCTGCCATCTCCTTGCCATATGCGCAGAGTGGCATGCACTGGCTAAGCTGCGCATGCATACCGAGAACAACCCTACAGCTTCTGGAGTCCACCACGGTGTTACTGGCACGCCAATTCAACATCTTCACAGAAACCACCTGCAGCGCGTATCAAACTACCGAGACATCTAAAGAATATACAGCTCGGCTCAGAAGGGCCAGTAAGGCTGTGAAACACGGAGGCAATTCGAATCCTCCGCCCCTTGACCCACAGGCAACAGCTCATCCCTCGGGTTCTACAGAGTTATCGGCAACTGAACAACCCCGGAATCGACAGCGCAGATCTCGCCTTTACCTCCTCCCAAGGCATTTGTTAAAGGGAGGTTAAGCAAAACGTTCAACTTGAATACCTATAAGTACCATGCCGTGGCCGACTATGCTTCCACGATTCGCTCCTTTGGTACCACGGACTCGTACAGTTCAGAAAGGGTGAGAGGCTTAACCCTTCGTTCCTAAACTTGCGAAACTGAATCCTACTTCCCTTCATTCAGGGCGAGATGGAACACAAATTCCCTAAATCATGTTCCTTCGAACCGATAAGAAAACTTACCGACTTCAGCTGGCGCGGATTGAGAGACGCAGGGCCAACCTCCAAAAGATCGCTCATCAAACCCAAGATAAAAGCTCGTCTGCTATTCCAGAGGCTTTCACTTCAGTCACCCCCCGGATAGGGGACCCAGAGGTTGGTTAATTCAAGGCTGTCCAAGGACCTCAGCCCCCCCTGCCCACTGGGCTATCCTGGTTGGGGTGACCCTATGGGCTGCCCATCCTGTCCATTTCTATTTTGCCGCCGTTGGACACCCATGCTATCCACAGTGTCTGGGGTCCAATGTTGATGGGCTATCCAGACCCAAATCCATTGCTATTAGGGCAGGCTTGGACAGCCTATGGACAGCCCCTGGACAGCCCATGGACAGCTCCTGGACAGCTTTGTTTTGCTGCTTAAAATAGCTTTCAAGACAACATTGACAATTACCTAAAAAGGAAATTACATACCCCCCCCCCCCTAATCAATTTACCTAAAATAGAATTTCCAAATTCAGTAATATATGAATCAGATACCAACAATGATACATGCAGATCAGGCACCATCAATGATGTTACTGATTGACACATTAATGTAGATCAAGTACACTACTTATTAATAGAATGAGGTCATTAATTAGCACTAATTAGTGACATCACTGATCAACACTAATTAGTGATTAATTAGTGGGCGCTTAATTAATGATCTAATTAATCACTAATTAAGATAAGGTAGACAAAATTGTGTTCAGAGCCCATATCTTCTGCATCTAAGCTCCGATTAAGATGATCTAACCAGTTTTAGAAAGGTCTCATTGGTCTCTTGCCAACTACAGTCCTTGATTAGGTAATATTATTTGATGTACAACGCTATTCCCTGATTTCGGAGTTTGACAACCAATATACACTGCAGCCCAGATCAACAGTAATCCAATGATATATACTTCTTTCAACTCTTCCAATATTGTTTTAAAGTCATCTTTGGTTGATTTACACAGTATTTGGCTAACTGATGACAAGCATTCAAACTTATCACAGATACCAAATACGATAATTTTTATTGAATGATGTGTTGAATGTACTCGTTGTTTGCTGTTACCTGGGGCTATGAGCTATATCAAATTGAAGCCCCAAATGACCCCTTTCCAAACATCTTGAATCTCACCAAACAGATAAGAACTGACATATTTATTGAAGGAGTACTCAAATGTGCAGACTTGGAAGAAAGCGTAACTGGCAATCCGTAGTTACACATTGTCATTTTCCAGTACTTCTTCAATAAATATGTCAGTTCTATCCGTTTGGTGAGATTCAAGATGTTTTGGAAGGGGTCATTTGGGGCTTCAATTTGATATAGCTCACAGCCCCAGGTAACAGCAAACAACGAGTACATTCAACACATCATTCAATAAAAATTATCGTATTTGGTATCTGTGATAAGTTTGAATGCTTGTCATCAGTTAGCCAAATACTGTGTAAATCAACCAAAGATGACTTTAAAACAATATTGGAAGAGTTGAAAGAAGTATATATCATTGGATTACTGTTGATCTGGCTGCAGTGTATATTGGTTGTCAAACTCCGAAATCAGGGAATAGCGTTGTACATCAAATAATATTACCTAATCAAGGACTGTAGTTGGCAAGAGACCAATGAGACCTTTCTAAAACTGGTTAGATCATCTTAATCGGAGCTTAGATGCAGAAGATATGGGCTGAACACAATTTTGTCTACCTTATCTTAATTAGTGATTAATTAGATCATTAATTAAGCGCCCACTAATTAATCACTAATTAGTGTTGATCAGTGATGTCACTAATTAGTGCTAATTAATGACCTCATTCTATTAATAAGTAGTGTACTTGATCTACATTATGTGTCAATCAGTGACATCATTGATGGTGCCTGATCTGCATGTATCATTGTTGGTATCTGATTCATATATTACTGAATTTGGAAATTTCTATTTTAGGTAAATTGATTAGGGGGGGGGGGTATGTAATTTCCTTTTTAGGTAATTGTCAATGTTGTCTTGAAAGCTATTTAAGCAGCAAAACAAAGCTGTCCAGGAGCTGTCCATGGGCTGTCCAGGGGCTGTCCATAAGGCTGTCCAAGCCTGCCCTAATAGCAATGGATTTGGGTCTGGATAGCCCATCAACATTGGACCCCAGACACTGTGGATAGCATGGGTTGTCCAACGGCGGCAAAAATAGGAAATGGACAGGATGGGCAGCCCATAGGGTCACCCAAACCAGGATAGCCCAGTGGGCAGGGGGGGCTGAGGTCCTTGGACAGCCTTGAATTAACCAACCTCTGGGTCCCCCCTTTCCAGGGTGACTGAAGTGAGGCTTTCACTGTACGGTCAGATTTGGGAGCATCGCCTTCGTTGCAGTACAGGATCGCCAAATCGCAGAGCACATTCAAAGCCACCACTGATTACATTCCTCATTCAGATAATGGATACGGTCCAGCTCTACTGGTGCGCTCCCAGTGGTGGCATGGTCTGCAGGAAATCTGATTGTACCACAGAGCTTTATACCAGACTTGCAGAGGCATCTTCTGCTTTGCATGAAAGGCGCTTTGCAGCGTGGTGACCAAGGGGGTGCCCACAATTTGGATGGGCCCATGGACTGGAGCTTTGTATCCTTACAGAGCAGCCGAATCTACGAGCACAAAACCGCGCGATTTGGCTACACGACCTACGACTGCCGAGAAGAGGAAGATCTTGTTCACACATCTGGGTCTAAAACAGCCGTCATGGTCCTCAATCCATCTTATCCGAACACTGATGGCGCCCATCCGTTCCTTTACGCGAAGGTGCAAGGGATATTTCACGCCAACGTTCTCTACACGAAGGGTGCCAAGGAGCTGAAAGCCACAGCTCATGTATTTTCTTTGGGTCCGATGGTTTCGGTGGGAAGGCAAGAGCACCAGCTCCTATGGTCTCGATGTCCTGTCGTTTCCTCCTGTGACGGAGGACGATGCGTTTGGGTTTTTGGACCCCTCTGATATTGTCCGAGGCTGCTATGTTGCCCCTAGATTCTCAGAGAAGAGTCTTAAACTTTCAAGAAGGCGTATCTAGTACGGTGCAAGACTCAGAAGACTTCGCTGCCTACTTCGTGAACCCGTGCGTCTAGCACTTCACTGACCAGTTCCTTTGCTGATCCCTCTTTTTGACAGCTTTCCGGACAGGGATATGTATATGAGATACCAGTGGGGGCTACGCTGTTTGGCCACGCCTACACGCAACTCATCGAATCTGCTTTCTGTTCTGACACCGGCTGGTTTCCTTGCTGCTCATCCGCAAGAAAATCTAAGCGGAATGTCTGGGTCGCCCTCTCCAGTTCAAAGACCTACGGTGCCTGGAAGATTCAACGCGGATGGTGTACGTGATATCCACCCATCAACTTTTCATAAATCTTATCGCTGTGATGCCAGGCGGATACGAGCGACAGCCATGGTCCTCCTGCTTTTCCACTTGGGGCAACGGATGGTCGAGACGTAGGTTCCGATGTTGCAGATCGGTTTTGTTGTTGACAAATACTCCTATTAGTTTGGGCCGCATTCCAACCCTGCAGAGGAAGCCTGTGGTACAGATGCAGTCGAAGCAGGGGAGGACGAATGGGTATTCAGGCAACACGAGGAGGGGCTTCTGAGCGGTGATGACGATGATCGAGATGGCGGATCCGACGAAGATTAACCCGAAGATCACGCCTGGTACTGTGTTACTTTGGGATCAAACAGGCCCTTGAGCCTGACGGGCAACCCACTACTACTAGCAGAGCAGCCTTTCGATGAGGTCATGGCAGTCAACAATAGTTCCACACAGTTTGGCAGTTGTATGACAATGGATATAGAATGGATTCAATAATGTGGTGATCATGGACGCCGCGATCAAAGACTACGAGTTGGGACGAAGCTCTTGGTAGGAAGGAACGACCTTTGTTACTACTAGTAGGGTTCGATGAAGCAGCGGTTCGATTGCTTGATGCTGTCCGGTCTTCTTCATGTATAGTAGAAGAAATTCCGGAAGGACAATCGAAAGGAACCTATTAGTCACGGTAGTACTAAGCATTTAGATTCGTAGCGCATGGCGGAAACTTGGTGAATACTAGGACGAATTCGAAGGTTCGTTGCAACTTCCTCTCGGACTCGGAGAGTCCCATGCCAGCGAAAGTTCCGATGGATGGCCCTACGAAATTGTTTCATCCTAGTGCAGAGCTGGGTAGATCCCACTAAGTTAGACTTAGAGGACGCTGCGTAATCGCTGCGCACCTACCACGTATTTCGATGACTATTACAGTGTGCTCCGATCACTCTGACTCAGGGACTGAATGGAGAGTCATTACCACTATTAATACTATCAGTACTACTACTAGTACTGGTACAGCGTGACTAGGCTTCAACTTGTTGAATCTCAATATATGTCCTGCTTGGACTTTCCCCTTCTTCGTACCACCCAGACTCGGATCATCCTTGACCTAAACCTTTTCAACCATATGGATAGCTTAGCGTCCAACGGCGAATCGAGGATCCACCACTCTACTAGGACTTTGGACTCCGCTTTTGGAGAGTTCACTGTCTCTCTGATTATGCGCCGGCACAGTAACAGGCTCCTGCAAGTGTTCCTAGGGACCGTAGCCTCAGCTTCGATATATTTTCACCAAACATAGGTGCGAACTTGCTCTCCAAGCATGAATTTGGCTAATCGATTTCATCCGGATTACTACTACTAGAGAGAGAGGCGGCCCGGTGCTTCAGGATTTGCTTGCCAATTATACCCAGCCGACCCTACCACAGCAGGCTCGCATTACAGACGGCTCACACTTCTGAATGTAGCGATCGCTTCGACTTATGGGATCTTCAACCACCTTTCTGTATCTCCGTATCTCGAGCATCTTGCTCAATAGCCCCCATAGTACGAACGGTACACTGGCACAGTACCCCAGGTCGAAGATATGTCATTGCACGATACTAGTACTACCGTGACCATGCAGCTTCTCACCGATATTACTAGTACTAGTAGCAGTTCAACTGTACTACGGTGTGGAGGAATGTTAGCTCATCTACTCCTCGTTGAGGCCCTTCTACTATCACGACAAAACCTCTTGAAAAGCTGGATTCAACCTTCGGACTCGGCAACTCGGCGGAAAGTGAGTGGCATCATGCCTCTGGTCCCACCCAAAGTTCGCTGTGAGTTGCAGTGTGGCTCTTCACTCAGCCTGAGGAGGCCGCCCCATCATCGGATCGGCACATCATCGGGTCGGCACATCATCGGGCCGGCACATGATTGGACTCCGACGACAGCCTGAGCTCCATGCGGCTCTCGAGTTGCGACGTACTAGCCAACCACCACCTCGTCGGTTTCTGTCTCCACCTGCCACCCAGCTCATTTATCACTCCAAGCTGTGGCGACAAAGACATTGTTGGACTGGAGTGGCAGGATCAAACCTAGTACTACGATGCGCCGCAAGAACAACCTCTTCATTTCTAAAGTGGAGCATGTTCAAGTCGAGTAGAGCGTGAGGAGGTTCTCAGGATGCTGGACGGATGCAGACTGTAGTGTAAGTGCTTCTTCGTTCCCTCATGTTGGTCACTTGAGGCTGACCTTCGGTGGCCCGTTGTCTACAGCCTCCTTCAAGTTGGTACCGCCCCTTACTCTGATAGTTGGTTTCCTCAAGCGAATCAGTGTTGCCATCTTTTAGCCTCCACCTACTACTTCCATCGAGATCTCGGTTGGACGAACGTATATTGGCAACCTTTCTCACTTTGTACGATACCTGAAGATTCTGTGTCAGCTGGGCCCCGAGGGAGACTTCAAGTTCAAGTTCCGAATCATAGCTAAGGTACGCTATCTCTCCCTTTTCCTCTGCACTCGCCCTCTATGCCTCTGGCTCAACCTGGTTATGCCTGTGATTCTGAAGGCGCATATGGCTCTCGATCTCCTTCAAAACGACATATGACCGCTGCGCACCCCCGTCGTTTGTCTGGATTCCGGAACTAACCCGTTTTGCACTAGGACATAAGAGATTCAATCCCCTTAAGCATTGAATGGGTGAACGAACAGATGCCCGAAAACATGGGACACAAACTGCCCGCTCAAAGCCGTTTTTGCACAGGCGCTGGCTGGAGCTCAGCAAAAGTAGGTTCGCCCTCTTTCTCTACCTTCCAGTCCATCTATTACCCCCTCTCGTTCGCAGGCCTCTCTTCCGTTTCTCTCCCCCTTTCCCAGTCGCGTGATGGGCCTGTCTGTGTGACTGTTTCGCTCTAGAATCAGCCATACTAGCGACCCTTGACATGAGGCTCCCTTTGGCCTCGGATGCGGTGGGATGGACCTGGAAATTGGAGATCTTATCAAGGAAACGCGAAGACTACCAATGTGGACCTGAATGTTCGACGGTAATGATGGCATATTAGCTGGCATGGTACGTGGTTCTCTTCCCTCTTTTCACGATTGTCGACACCATCTCCTCTTCCTTCTTCTTCCAAGCGCTTGGCGTGCACGCTGACACACGACTCTTCTCTTCTAGGGTGTTCATGACCAAGGAAACTTGCAGCCAGGCGCGGTCTACTATGCAGGCCGCCTTCTTCCTAAACGACATTCTATTTTCAGGTTGTCCAGATGCGATTAGTGGCACGCCAGGCGAAGGAAGTAGCTTCTGATGATCATCTGGTCCAGGACTCTTGGCGACTGAGCCCTTGTACAATCTGTTGATGAGGGGCATTCCTTCTACCTCTTTGAACCTGCCGTCCCTCTCGTATGTATCTTCCAAACTCCTTGCCATCATATATGACGAGCCATGAAACAGGCACAAGCAACTACTTCTGATTGCCCGGTCTCAACAAAATGGGTGGTGGGGTATCAGCATAGGTGGATTGGGTGCATTAGTGGGTGTGTGAAATGCGTATGGAAGGGGTTAGGCTTGCCGGTCGTGGGCTTTCAGTACTTTCAAGGGGTTTGTACCCGGACTTCTTTCTCTTACTCCTGTGCCCTATTTCATTCACAGTCATCTTCGCCACTTTCTCCTATCTCGCTCAATCCAGGTTCTATTTATGTCCACGGCAGCACGGAGGGCGAGGATGTCATACACCTGGCACCTGCTCTCTTGTTTTTCTTTCTCCATATGTCTCGTCATTTCCGTCGCCTCGAATGAATCATTTGTTGAATGACAAACACCTTCAGGTCGCATCGTCCAAGTCGTGGACATCTTCCAACCAGTGCATCCACTACTGAAGCGTCACCCTTCACATGCCGTCTCATGCTCTTTTCCGACGAACGTCGACCTTGCGAGTATGAGTTCTTGCCAACTCCCGATCTACTCGTATACTCACCACAGCTTGTTGCCAGTAAACATGGTACTTGCGGAGATTCCGGGACCTCACATGCTTGAAAACGTCCCGCCTACCAAGCCCCTCAAGTTGGCATCTACTCGTACCAAGTAAACTAGGTGAATCTCAGGTCTACGTACACGCGAAGCTCTGCTAGCCATTCGATATCACGGGATACAGAACGAATCTCTACTCCTCTGAGCTTCCTCTCAAGATGTCTTCCATCTTGCACCGATTTTGGCTCCATAGCCTGTCAACGAAGGCCAGGCGGTCCCGCAGATCCTGTGCCTCCAGCATCTGAGTAATCAGCATACTGATGAGAGTGTCTTTGGTAGATGCTTCAGAGCATAGCATCGGAAAACGATCTGTGAGCCTCATATTGTGGACACTCATGAACACTGTACGAGTTTCTGTCTCCTGACGGGCTTCACTCTGAATACCGGGTTCACGACCGTTTGAGGCGGACATTGGGGACGGAAAGGTAGGATTCGAGCTTTGCTTGGAGGGATCTTATAGGAGGCTATCTCTAACGACACATATTTCCATCTAGAACGCCAACGGCCCAGGGTCAACTAGGAGTGCCAAATCTGAGCCCCAGAGAATGGCTTGAGTCAGAGTGTTGCCGCGCTCGGGTCACAGCCTAGTTCGCTTCTCAACGTAGGCGAATCGCCTTTGGAACATCGTTTTGCCATCGTGGCCACCTTAACCAAGCATCCCAGCGCTATCGTGCATGATCCAGATAACCTCTATGCATGTTGAGACAAGAAAGAGGGTCAAAAGGCTATTGTCAGCATGGAGGAGTCACGGTCGTGCATTCCAAACGGGCCAGTACCACAGTTTGGACACCGAACCCACTGCAAGGTATGCATTTGCTCACATTCAGGCTGTTACTACAGATCTTCGGACAGTACCAGTACTCATCAAGTACTCTACAGAACAAGTTCCATGACAGGCTCTAACGATAAGTCCAGAATCTCCCTCGTTAACGCCTGTACCCGATCCGCTATGTATAGTTCTTTCTTCAACTCTCGAACCCTTCGGCGCAGGAGTTCAATCATTCGCCTCTGAGCTAGGATTACTGCATCCTTCGCTCTGATTATCTCCTCTTTCGTCATCTCTTTATGACGACGGTTGATGATAGTGACACTTCTGGACGTCGCGGAGTATTCTGAGCTTGCAGTCGGAGGAATGATATGGGCCGGGTTCAAGCTTTGACTGGCAGGCATGCCGCCATACGTTTCGTTAGCCATTACAGAGTCGGAGGCTCTGTTTAGGCCATCATGCTTGAAAGTGTGGTCTATATTGTCGAAGGCGAATTGCGATTTAGCGTCCGCCAACTAAAGGACATCCAGACCGCCCTCTGCAGAAAGTGTTAAAGGTCAGGCTAGCACAACACCAGGATTCGAGGTTTCTAACCTCGTGATACAGTCAATGAATCCCAGATAATAAGGCTTCGTTCCCTCAAGTTTCTGTTGGCCAGATTCGAATTCGATTGGATGGACATATTGGCTAGAAGTTTCTTTCTGAAGGTGAGGTTTGGTGCTTTTACTATCGCTCTCCTCTTCTATTTTTATGAGGACCCGCGAAGATTCCGTTGACCAGCATTACAGCACCCAAACGTCCAGCAGCTCTTCCCGCAGCATTCCACAGGAGGTGAGCATCCCCTTGCGTAGCAGGCTCGAGTCATTCCCTGATTCGTTTGATGCGTAGCACCCGAAAATACTACGGCCACTGACATGGCTAGGTGGTCAGTGCTCTGACAAATCGTCACTGCGAGTTTTGTGTAGCTACTAATGCCGATAAGCGCACCCGCAGTACGCCTGCTGGGAAAGCGCTTGGCACAGAGCCGAGAAGTTACCAAATTGGCTTTCGTCCAAGCTCGCAGCAAACACTGCTGCTGTTCCTAAGCAACGAGTTGAGTGCGCCACACTCTATGAAGTTGCTTTTTTTGGACAGCCCACCTAGAATCTAAAAGCGGTCAATTAAATCACGCAGTACTATGCGACTGCGTCTTTATTACACAAAGCTGAGGCCCGGGTGAGATATCACAGTCACGGTCGTTGCATGCTTAGCTCCAATTCCCAAATTGCGCAGGTAATCTTTCCAGAATTAGAACGTCCGCAAGGTGCCATTTACATCACAGTCACGGTCACAGTGAAGCCCCCACCGGCGTTTAGAGGCGCATATAATCTGACAGTCAGGTGACGGAATTCATCTGACCTTCCCAGTCTCTTTTGAACGTATTCAACTTGAAGTTAGACATGACCACTCTCAGTCTGCAACGCCATGCTCTCGCCCCATGATATCCCCTCTCAACACGCCTCCAATGACAGCGTCATTCCAGGCCAAGCTCACGCCCAGGCTGTCCATCTCTCCGGTTCGAATTCTGGAAATGGTGGGTGACCAACCCGTATTATCCTACACTTCTGTTTAACACTCTTCGCGAATATTTGTAGATTTGATGGAGACAGGTAGCCAAGACCTTTCAGCAGCTTTCTTCGCCGAATTGCTGACCGGTCGGGAATTTCTCAATCTGCCACCACTGCCCTTGGGAAATGTGTTTCCTCTGGCTACGCAAGACGTTTCGAGTCCTGAAAACCAACCCCACGCCCCAGCTTCGTCGTATCAAACGACTGATACTACAGCCAATGGCGAGACCGACCAAGAAACGCAGGCATTCGGTCTTCGAATGGTTATAGAAGAGCAACAGAGTCAGCTTGAGGAGCTCCGTCGGCAGATCGACCCGCTCCGACCAGCGATGCGCCTATTACCGCGGGAAGGCTGCTACCTTCAGGGCTCTCTACTCTCAGCAACAGGGGCTCTCTGAACGGATAATGTCGTCCCTTGTTCATCTTCGACAGAGTGCCAGGCAGCATGAACACGCCAATCCACCTTCGTCATGGTTCGTAATTTACCTTTAGAAAGAGATACCATGATTCACATCCTATTCTTATTAGAGCTCGGGATGGGTTATGCCTCGTTGCAAGATGCACCTGTGAGCTTCAACCCCTGATAGTAGTACTACCCTCGTACTGGTACCGGTACCGAGCACCACTTTGGCAGCCTCCAGGTCGCAGTATATCACATCACTATTTGAATCTTACTGTTAATACTATGCTGTTGCTTGCATATCTCCTTTTCAATATGATTGGGGAGACAAGATGGAAATTGCTCGCCCCTTCAAGTCTGAGTGCTATACCATCGTAGCTTCCTCACTACTTCATCAGCCTCAGGCCGGGTGCAAGCAATCGGAGGCGCCAGGGTTAAATCCCCTCCAGACTGCTTCGATTCACCATTCGGACTCCTTGCTACTAGTAGACTCTGCAACGTGACTTGAACCCCATCCTGTTGGGAAATACTAGTACTACTAGTACCACCAGTTGTTTCAAGTTGGGCTCCTCACATGGTCAGCTCCCTCGATTCGGCGAAATTTTGGATTCTAATAGAACTAATACGTGGTACTGGGATGGCGCTTGAAGGTGCTACTACTAGTACTACTACTACCGTGACCGCGTCCCAGGCTCGGGTCGAAGAGTCATAGCGATCCCGCAGTACTATCATGACTACGGAACTGCGATGCAAGTGCCAGCCTGCCTCCTGTCACCATTTCGAGGATCCCTATTACGAGTCAGGAGTCGCGGTTACTGCCGACGCAATACCAGTGACTGGAGCGGTATTGGAGGAGAGTCAACCTACTACTTCGAGTATATCATTGCCCATATAGAGTAGGATAAAGGATAAGTGCCTGTCGGCTTTCTTCTGACGGACCACAAAAGATAATCTGGCACTCATCAAGTCCCGTCTAAACGACTAAAGATGACACAATAACTGACATATTCCTGAACGCTGAGCAACGAAGATAAATCTATTGCGTAGTTCTGGTTTATGATGAACAATCAGCGGGGGAATATCATTAACTTACCGTACGACAAATGATGGAGAGGAAGCTGTCACTCTCCTCAAACATGGGCAAGGGTAATGATTTAGTCGCACACTTCTGGTTCGCGACAAAGGCTGAGAGGAGGACCATCCTATTGTCGATGTGGGACAATGAATTGACTAGAAGCCATCATATTAGTAGTAGAAGACGAGATATGAGCAGGCTACCAGCATCCTGGCGGCGTGTGAGCTTCGATGAGCAAAGGCTAGCATCCTTCCCGCGGAAGGCAAACAATGCGAGCCCACTGGCATAGTGGGGAGGGTGGATATTCCTAAACAAGTAAATCAAATTAAGACGAGTTATGACCACCGCCTAGCAGAGGCATCTAATTTACAAACCATAATTTCGAAAGCCGAGCAGCAATTGTATTCGCGAAGCACAATAGTGTGATGCTGATATGAAGTTATCGTCCCTTGCCACCTTGGCTATCATAGTTAATCAATGATATCACTTGGGAATTTGATGCCAATCTGATCGCTTTCGTCTAGGAAAAGTGTGGACACGCCGAATCTCCTGATGTGAGTGCGGCGAAATCCCCGCTAGACTCTTCACGACCGACCGTAGATTGCTCCCTTCGCTGCTGAACATCTTTGAGAGGACCTGTAAGGAATCCGCCTTCGGAACAGGACTCCAAGTATTCTGTTAATTCCCACATGAATAATGAATCACCCCCCAACAGACGGTCGCGGATCGCTTGAGGAGAGAGAGCTCCTGAAATCCACAGAAGCGCATGCCAGTGGAGCGTTATCCTCCCTTGCTGCTCGACAACCCCGTAGTACGCTGACGTCCGCCCAAATGCTCCCTTCTTGTCTGTGTCCCAGCGCAATATATGCCAAATGAATAGATCAATCATGAAATGAAAGAAACGTGCACACGCCACTGGGTTGAGTGCGACAAGACGGTCCCGGGCACTGCTCGATCTGATTTTGGGCTCGAATTTGGTGTTCTCATCCGCCCAAAAAAGGCACAATGGATGATGATTGTCCGCAGGTGAGATAGTGACGAACCAGGAGGGCGCTCCTTGAAAATTGATCAGCGACCACAACTGAGTCCGCATATATTTCTTACTCGTCAAGGACCCCTTCACATAGCCGCCCACAAGGCTCACTAGCTTTAACAAGTCCATGCACTTCTTCTCTTCGTCGTTAGCAGCAACCACCTTACCCTCGATCTTCATCCGATCAGCTAACGAATTCAGCAACGCCAGATCTACTTGCTTGATCCTCTGCGCCATCGATGCAAAGTCTTTACGTTTGGCTACAATGAAGCTGCCTGAAGTACCCTGCCTGATTTGTATATGATTAAACGCCACTATAATGAAATGAGGATCACATTGGAATCTCTTATCGTGGTACATCAGCAGCCGTCTTTTGTGACTTAGTTCCGACACCACAGCCTTCAACTGCACTTGCCCGACACCTCCGTAACCATAAGGAAACAACCAAGGGAACATCTTCGGATAATACTGGATGTCATCGTATATAGATGCAGGTTCCTGAGCATGGCCAACGGCAAGAACATGTCCACCGCTCTTCAGATGGCGCGTCACCATAGCTTTTCTTTGAGCCACTGAAGTGTCTTCGTATACATGGCCGGTCAAACCTGAGACACGGAAGGGGCACGGCCCTTCAGAAGCGCCCATTTCGTCCTCGTTATCAAACACGTTCATCGCAGCCTTCGGAATGTTTCCTTGTCCTGGGGCCATGCCCTTGTAAAGGGGTTTGAGTGGAACGCCATGGAGAGGATAAGTGCTCAGATTTTCCCGAGATATGCTGAGATCACTGTAATCCCTATGGTTAAGTTTAAGCCAATCGAGCACCGCCGAGACCCTCTGTCTACGCACCAGCAGCGGGGTTCTTTTCAGGTCGTCCTCGGAGAATGGGGATACACCAGTGAAGACAAATGCTAGCACATCGTCAAGCTCTGCCAAAGGAGGTGGTAGAATGTTGTATATCTTGACCATTGGCATGTCAAAAGCGATTACATTGGCTGCCATTTTGCACTGGCCATTGGATACACGGATGATGCAGCGGTTCCTCCGAAGTCTCGCAATCAGTAGCTGCTCAGCCATTGTTAGGCCTTGCAATTCAGTTGGGATTTGGCCTAGCCAAAAGCCATTGGCTAGAGCATACTTCGGACGCCGACCCTGCTTCACTTCCTTCAAGCAGTCAGAGCATATTCCCTGGGCGTCCGGGTCAACAATCGGCCCATGCAACCTCTCGATCTGCTGTTCTGAAGTGGTACGCGTCGTGCGGCTGACATTGAGTGTTCTTTCCTCCAAGCAGGCCAAATCCATGTCCCCTACTGTGGAAAGATCCGCCCTTCGCACTAGCTGGCCACATACCATACAACCTGCTTCCTCGATCGCATCAGGGGCCAGCTCCGAGCAATACTC
The DNA here is from genome assembly GCA_020736565.1 of Coprinopsis sp. MPI-PUGE-AT-0042. Lineage (NCBI taxonomy): Eukaryota > Fungi > Basidiomycota > Agaricomycetes > Agaricales > Psathyrellaceae > Coprinopsis > Coprinopsis sp. MPI-PUGE-AT-0042. Next base: position 89,425 of record JAHBOF010000142.1, read on the forward strand.
GCTCAGCATCTCGACAATGTCACGTTTGTCAACAGGTACTGGGGCCAATGGTCTTGTATGGGTGGGGTATAATCGCTCCAGTCAGGAATCTCTGCACCTGGAGAGATGACAAAGGTCGATGATCTTTTGTCAACGACATCTACCAAACCCAGGAATTCAGGACAGTCATTGTCACACACATGCCGTGCAAAACAGTTCAAGCAATTCGCCTTCGTCGCTCTGCGTGGAATAGGCACCCCATGCATTGGTGCCGAAGATTTCAGTCCCTTCATTGACAACTTTAGCTTCAGAAGCCAGAGGGGCAGACCAATGCAGACATGTGTCTCTTTTTCAACAAGGGCTGTCAGCTGTCCGACACCACTCGCAGGGAATATGGAAAGGAGTGTCACTCCCTTAGCTTCGTCCAGGGTACCATGCATGATTTCGCACTTCTTCACTTCGGCCAACGTAATCTTCCTCATTTCAGGTAATATTTCGTGTTTTACCAGATCAAGGTCAACAAGGGTCTTTGCACAGGACACAGACGGTAGGTTGGGCACTAGGAGAGCACAAAACCTGGGACAACCCTCGCACACGTGTGCTTCTAATCTTGCAATAAGAGATGCTTTGTTGTCAACCCAAGTGACCGCGATTCCATGGTTCTTGCACACCTGCTTCACCTCAGGCAAAAGCAACTTAGGCAGGAGGGTACCCAGTGCCACATCACAGGCAAACGAGTACGGATGCTCTTCAGAGCTCACAGCCAGGTCCTCATTTCTCGCATACTGAACAATGCGGTAGCGGCCATCGGCCGAACGATTGCACTGTGAAAGAGAGCTAAGGTGCCCCAAGACATCGGCTTCCTCCAGAAATTGAAGGGTGGGTGCGCCACCATGAAGCTCCTGGAAGGCGGAGGGATGAAACGACTTCACTGGCAAACCAGTCATTGCTTGCATCTGCACATAAATCAATAAGGGTATCAGGTCTACGTATCAGTGACCAGGTACGAGTATCAGGTATCAGGTATCGGGTATCAGGTATCAGGTATCGGGTATCAGGTATCAGGTATCGGGTATCAGGTATCAGGTATCAGGAAGCGGGCTCTCAGGAGTAAGGTATCTGCGCGATGCTCAACCTTAGCAAAGCACGGGCAGCAGTTGGCCCAGTGGAGCCTTACATCGCTGTTAGCATGCCGTGCGGTGTAAAAACAAAGTCATAAAGTGTTGGATTTGGTCGTGTTAGCCCTGGTGGCTGGCATGCAGGTACACCTAACAAGTACAAATACATGTTGAATTCTTGTTACCCTGGTTCAATATACCTTGCTGTTGTACCCTGTACTTCTGTTGTGGCCACTCTGTGTCTGTGTCTGTGCCCCTCTATTCTGTCGCCTCTCAACCCTCCCTTGCTTGCCTTTTCAACATAAAGCTTACCAGCAAGACGGTAGATGTCCAACAACAATGGCGATGCGGAAGTGAAAACCTCCGACAGGAAGGCACTGATCACTTAGTGCCCGGGGGGATTCAAAAACAATAAGAGCAAACATCACAAAAATAAAACATCCCCTAAATGAGCGCAATGCAAGTAGGCACTACAAGTACATCTCTTTCTAGTCTAAGTCTCGAGGCCATTGTAGTCCTAATGCCAATGCGTTACAATGTAACGATCAACCCTCATCCCACCCTTCGTGCACCACATCTCCTGGTCTTGCCCCTGCAAAGGATGCTGTCCGATGGCCTGAACACAAAGGGAAATGCTGGGTGAAGAAGGTGCGATCGTTGTCCAGGTCAGGCTCGATGGCCAACGTACGAGACGTGGACGAACTGTTGTAACGCAATAGTATGGCGACTCCATGACCATCAGTGCGTTCTTGGCATAGCGACACAAGTGAATGGTCGATTCCCGCCCAATCAAACGCTTGCCAGCCACCCCTCAAAAGACAATCCAGCTGGACCGTGACCATTCTCCTTGCCCATATCGAATCGAGGAAAGTGGTGACAAAGGTGGTTGGGCAGCGGTCGGACATCGCAAAAGGCGTGCTATAATTCCGTACATAGAGGGCGATCGTAATCTCCTCCAGTCGTGGGAGGTGCAATGATGGCAGGTTAAGGCCCGTCTCGAGAAGGCATGGCTCCAGGCGACCTGCCTCCAAGTGTCAGAAAGTCCTCGCAACAGCACCAACGTACTTACATGTGAGAGACGTGAAGTCCACGGAAAGTCGGACCAAAGATTGGGAGGCCGTAGGCACAATCGATGTCATCACCCTGCTGTCGCATGGATTGCATGTCCCACATGATAGGGAATTGATTCCCGTACCATCCAGCAGATTCAGAAAGGGGTCGTCAGTGACCGACTCCGCTGCATAGTACCGCAAACACTCTGGGGCGACGGGGAATGCCGCTTGAGCCGCGGTTCGCAGATATTCCACACGAACGAGCTCCAAGTGCTTGATTCTGGTCATATCCTTGAAAACAGCGAGGGGGAAATTGACAATGTTTGTCATGCGAAGAGTCGTGATGTTAGACAACAGAGGGCGGAATAAAGCGACCAAGGTTCCCCCATCTGTGCCTCCGTTGGCAAGGCCAGGATTGATGTTGATTGTGTGGGTTGTGTTGGCTTTTACGAGGAGCAGGACCAACTCTCGAAAGTCTGCAGACGAAAGCCAGTCAGGGGCCAGCTCCGCCGCCGTCTCGCATGGTGGTTTGAGAGCACAAGCAATGGTCAGGGTTCCGACAAGCTTGGGGATCCGCTTGTTGCAGGTGATGAGTGAGAGCAAGTCGTGTATCCTATTGGCCATCTGGCGTCCAGTGCCCTCCAGGAGATCGTACTGAGAGGTGAAGTCAAGACGATGGAAGAGCAGAACGAGGCCTGCATTAGAGCAAGTGTGGTTGATGAGACGAAATGCAGTGATGCCGGTGGGTGGGTGTAGAGCAGCCTGCTCAAAGCCCCGAGCGACCAAGGTCATCAGCTCTGGAGACGAAAAGATAGTATGCATGAATGATGATGGTGCTGCAAGGGGCGCGGAATCGCTTCTTGAACCAAAGTCGGGTGGGGCGTAGGCTGAGACAAGGATTACATGCTGAATACAATATGACATCAGCTGGGACCGTTCGTCCCTGCCATCTGTGTCCGAAGTCATCTGTAATTCCAATGCAGTAAACAGCCCAGCAGGGAGCCAACAAGCGCACCTTGAATTGGGACTCCTGCTGGCGCTCTTTCATTCCTGTAACCGTTGGATGCTACCTTCGATGGCCACGCAAGCACCCGAGTGCTTTAGATTAACTTCCCCCATCCACATGACAGATCGTCGCAATATCAGACCGAGCACTGGCTCGTGCACATACAGAAGGTCATAGGAGGTGGAGGTGAAGGAATGCGCGGCACAGCCCCAGAGTTCATGCTGACATCATTACAACCGCTCGCAGAGATCATTACCAGAACACTGAGCTTCATTGAAGGGGTATCGGGTATGCTAAGGACAATCAGGGGGTAGCAAAGGGCACTCTATGCTTTGGAAGGAGGGGTAGCGATGCTGGAGGGCAGTCCAATAATCACGACAAAGAGAATGTTCCAACTCAACGCCCATTCCCCTCCGTTGTCCTCGTAGACATGCGCCGTATACGCCACCCATGCGCACGAGTTCGTCGGCACCTCTCCATCCCACTCGGGCAGTACTGATGCAATGTTGTCGATGTCGCAAGTAGGGTCAAAGACATAGTCGGCACCATTGTAAACAGGGACTGACAACCGATGAGCAAGGTTAAGCGCATGAACTCAGAGTGCAACTCACTCTTATCACCGAAATCCAACGAATAGTCGTCACTTCGAGCCCTGACCGGTGTATTGCTCACCACTGCACGACCTCTGTTGTCCTCTGCAATATTGTTAGCTAGGACTGCTTGCGTTGAGGTCAAGTCGCACCTCTCGGTTTCCCCCTCGTGTAGAACTCCCATGCTCCCCCTTTAGTCTGCACCTTCATCTTTTCTCGATTGAATATCATACCGAAGAAGGCGAACGCACGATCAGAGCATTGTGAATGTGGTAGTGCCACCAACCCGTTTCTCGCTATGCCGGCCGTTGACGGTCGCTTGACGAACGACTCGACGACGCGGACCAGTGAACAGGGTTTGTCCTCATGGTACACGTTGTAACGAGGCTTGTTGGCACTCATTTGCTTGATGTAAACAGCAGTAGGTGAAGCCCTTGCAGGGTTCACCATGTCCCCGGCCCTGTGGAAGCAGGTGAGTATGGGAGAAGAACGAAGCATGAAGCACACACCTTGTGAACCTCATCAAGTTCAGGACATCATCGAAGTCCATGTCACCACAGTACATCGACCAATTGGAAACCATCATATTCGGGCGAGGATTCATGGACGACCATGTCTTGAAGCTGGTGCGATTCCTAAAAGAAGGGGTGAGATGGTATCACCAGAACAAGGGAAGTACACACGTCAAGGGAACCGCCAAAGCTAACTGCTGGTAGTCGTCGTACATGATGGGATCTTGGACGTCTTTCCGAGTGACTTCACAATGGTCAGGCAGAGAGGTGACACGGAATGTACCGTCAACCTCGCGTTTCATGGCCGCAGCCTCCTCTTCGGTCACAGGGACAACATCAGCAAAATGTCGCTTCTTCTCCTTGCGCTTAGGGGTAAGCTGGGAGACAGGCGCACTGGAAGGGCCGTGAGCAACGGTGGGGACATGCTCTTGCAGCTGACTGCCAACATGAGAGACAAAACGCACGTTTTAGGAACCATCGCCACCTTGATTGTGGACTTGGCTTGAAGATCCGCGTCGTCCTTCCTGGAGGGACATTCTATTATCGTCGTATTGCCAACCGGGAAAGGACTAACCTAGCAGGGACGACAGCAGCGGGTTCACCTACAGCATCAACTTGATGCTGCTTGGCATTACGATTCCTCTTTGGTTTTCCACCCGCCGTGGCGTGATTGGACGATGCTGACATTGCAGTGTTTGACTGAGAAGTGGGTGGTGCGGGCTGGGAAGGCTTTGGAGTCTTGCGTCTTGCAAGGCTCGCCTTCGCTGGAGGGTTCCTCGAAGGGGTCACATGTGGTGTAGAGACACTGATAGTGGCCTTTCGGTCCCGAACAACAGTGTCCTTTCCACGTTTGCTGTACAAATGTAACAATCAGCACTCGTTTACATCGACTGAGAGGGTACGCACACCGGACCGACACCTTGACCAGCGGCGATGCTTGGGTTTTTCTTATGGATCTTGGTTCTTGTCGCCGCTTCCCGACCACCGCCCAGAAGTTGAGAATCGTGCTCCGCGTGGTCGCCCGATCCCCCTGCAATGGCTTCGTTGTCTTCGTCAGAGTGGGCACTGCACCATTGTCAGTCACGACTTTTCAAAAGTAGTTGGACGCACATGAAAGGGTCGTTCATGTCATAGCTATCGAGGTCTGCTCGATGCTCTTCGGGGGATGAATTTCGTGCCTCATCCCTGCAACCTCGAATCAGCGCAGGCTCAGAGGATGATATGACACGAACCTTGAGTCAAGCCCATCACCATCGCCGTCCTCTGGCGACGAGGCATCATCTTCACCCTCAGAGCTAGCCCCTCCGGTACTTTCCTCTGCCTCGTCGTCGATGAGAGCTCTGCGGCTGATGTTGATTTAGCTAGTGAGTCTGTGAAGCATCAACACCACTCACGCCCGAAGTATGCGTTTTTGCCTTGGCTGTTCGCTCTCGTCGTCGTCGCTGGGAACGGTGTGGGCGCGCTTCTGGCCACGCTCAGAAAAAGGCGAACCGAGGCGTGACCCTTTCTTGACGGGGAAGAAGTCCGTCAATTTCGGCGAGCGAAGAGAACTAGAGAATGTCAGGACATATGGCATGTTACCGTGGCGAACCTCACCTTGGGCTACTGCCAGGTCCTGGCCCTAACGATGACGATGCACGGGGAGTTGCCGCAGGCCTGCACACAAGGTTCAGATATCGCTCAGCAACAGCATGAACACTCACGTTGGCAAAAGACCTTCAGCCCGTTTAGCACTCGTCGGGCGGGGGGTCGCTGGTGCACGAGGAAGTACGGCCCTCCTGTCAGGCGAGATGCTCGACATGACTTGAGACACATTCAGACAAAAGGAGGGAGGGACTCACTTGTCAGCATCCTCCTTGGACTTGTAGATGCCATCTCGAGCACGAGTTCTGTAGTTCGGCTTGACTGCCTGAGGTTCGAACGCATCGACTCGTCCCGTCGCTCGCACCTCTTCAGCTCCAGGTTCATGATACGAAGTGTCGCTGTCACTGGCAACATCGAGAGAGTTGCCATGCTCAGGACCAGCGAAAGGATCGAGATCACTCGCTTGGTCGAAGTCACGAGTGGCCACTTCAGACGCATGGTCCCCTTCACAAACCCCTGGGAGGTCGGCCCCCCCATCTACGTCCATAACGTCCTGTTCTGGCAGCATTGGAGCGCAAACCCTGTCAACTGTCAGGTCAAGTAACGGTCGGCTGAAACGGCCTTAACTCACGGTATGGGTTCTAGGCGCTCTTCTACAGCGATGGCTGTGCGTCCACGAGAAAGCCTCAAGAAGAGCCTGTGAGAGGGTCAGTGGCATGAAGAGAGCGAATAAAGCCTGAAACACCTCTTGCTGTTACAATCGGTCACAGGAGCCATGTTCGTGACTGGGACGAGAGACAACGTTCCAGACAGGTGACCTTTTAAAGGCAGTTAGGGGCATCCTGTAGGTGCCAGCAAGGGACCGGATGAACATACCGCCGCCAGCAAAACACTGGCTTGGGTAGTCATGGCATTAAAGGCGTCGTTCTGGTTGCAGGCGTCAGGTTAAGCCGGGAAGGCATGTGGGCAACTGAAAGGGATCTGGTTAAGGAGAGCCAAAGACTGGGTATTGCAAGGCGCCCGCATGTGGGAAGTTCCGTTCATGATGACGTTCCGCCCACCGGTTGGCGGCAGATTCCGTCATGGGAGATAGGGGCCAATCTGGGGGTGGACACTATTGAAACAAAGACAAAACCTTGTTGCGCTCCAAGGCTCTCTGAGTATTTAAAGCTACAAGCAAAGGATGAAAGATCGACAGCACATCTCTCGACCAATCCATGAACGCAAACTACGACAAGGCAGCAGCGGGTAGGTACCCTTACACCCATAAACCGTGCACTTGCTCACCAGTCAGGGAGCATCTTGCACGAAGCTATGGCTGAAGAATGCGATGTGGAAGGAGTCCCGATGTTGGGCGAGACACAGGTGAGTAATATTTGACGCCTTGTTCTCTATTGACCATCCCCAAAGTTGGCCAAGTTCCATGTCGTTGCAGAGGCACACCCACCGAGTAGTCGCTTGCGCAATGATGAGGGCCACGACATCTCGTTCCACATCAGAGGGATCTTGTGTGCGAAGGACTTGCCGCCCGTTCAAAATCTGCCGTAAGTTACCCTATCCCTCGCATCCTACTCGCTGACGTCTTGCAGGAAAGATCCAACCTTGCGCTATGTTAGGAACATGCGTCAGCATGTATCCTTGACAGGCTTGGGCAACACGGATTTCGATGCTCAGTGCAGCAAGTTCAAGGATCTGGCAGCTGCATTCAGCAGTGTCATCTCTACGCACGATCTTGTCCCCTACCGCCCATCGGTGTACGAAGGCGCCGTCTCCATTGATGCACACACCCGTTACTTCTCTGACAGGCAACATGTGCCGAACGAAGTCAACGTCGTATTCCCTCACCACGTTGATCCGCAGGATCGTCTGTCGTCCCTTCAGCCGCAGTCTTTATTGCACTGGGAAGAGAACATTGTTGAGTATGCGATTCGATCTCCTGCGATCAATGGGGAGTTTAGGTGCGTCAGCTGTGCGTACCCATGAACGTTCGCTCACACTGATCACTGTAAAGATACGAGGCGTATAGCCCCTCGTTGTTCAGACTTGGAGACATAGTCGAGGTGACCGTCGGTTGCGTCTGCATTCCGATTAAGGGAGGTTCGTGGAAGATGATGCTGCCGCTCAAGGGACTGGTCCTTTTGCATAACAGTCCACCCCCCAAGGTACGATGTTCTGGTAGCGTGCTTGACTTCGGGCTCAATGGTCACCCAGATCCCCTCGCCTCTGGCTCAACCGCCGGTTGAAACACGTCCGAAGTGTAAGGGTGTCTACCTTCAAGAAGGCCAGGGTGAAGTGGAGCAGACTCGCAAGCGTCTGACGCACTTGACTTTCCAGTAGACGAATCTTTGTGTTTACCAATATGACTGTAGTTGTCCCCATGTCGCATCCAGGTCCTTGAGCCAAGGGACGATACCAAGCTCTTGCATTGAGATTCAACTGGCGAGATTCGTTGGTGCCGGGGAATCACAGCACCGTGCATTCTAACATCGTGAAAGTGAGGCAATAATTACACCGGAACGGGCTTCTGGAAAGCAACAAAGTTCGAATGAGCCGCAAGCGCCACAACTCTCGAGATCCAATTGGATGAAGGCGCCGGTTACATTTGCCGAATATTAATTTCACGCCCACCCGATTTTGTCAAATCATTGTACGGGACTTGGGGCACAGCACTGTCTATTTCCCGAGAATATCCTAGAACACGGCCACAGGGAGTCAAGTATCTCGCGATCGGGGTGCAACCATCTCTGCAACAAGAGCACCACCGACACACACCACTCACATCCAATGTACTACCTACCAGCCGTGGCCGAAGGGATGGTGGCTCAACACGAATCGCGCACGGAAGACCTTAGTAGGGCGAACCGTGAAGAATTAATCTGGATGGTTAGGAAGCTCACCGCCGGTACGTGCCAACCACGAGATCAGTGGGCGACGGAAGTGTTGAACAAGCGCAGAAATAGCGACGCATCAGAAGGGCATTGAGATGGCCAAAGATCTCATGAATTCGGCTGCCTTGTGTCTCGATGGGGCGCGGAATGTCTACCTTCTAGCATATTCGCTCGATTGCGAGGCGACTTTTGATCGAGCAATCAAGTTGATTCGAGAGGCCCGAAGAGATCTTCGACAAGTGCAAACCATGGAGCTTCTGCCTAGCTCCCTGTGATCTTGTATAGGTTATAGAAGTGAATCTGAAGTTGTAACAGGATACGATGTTGTTGTATGGACACAATAGAATCGTCGCCTTGTTCAGGGGAAGCCGGGCCCAAACATCTGCGAGTCCTCTTGCGACGCATGCTTCTTCATAATCTCCAGGATAGCATCGCAAACACCCTCGCACCCTTCAGCGCAGCGCTGCTCAAAGCAGACCTTCATGTCTTCTTTTATATTGGGGATGGCGAGCCGGAACTCTTCCTCCGCGGCCTTCAGCTGCTGAAACTCGCTCTCAAGCGCTCGCAATACTTGGCGAAGTCAGAAATCCGCCCAAAGCTATAAGTATGGCGTACCTGCAGCTTTATCTGTGATGGCTGCCAACAACTGCTCTTCTGACCACTCAGTGTACTCGTCAGTGCTCAAGGCCTCGATATCATGCAGAAACAAGACACGTGCGAGACCCGAGAGCACCAGACGGCCTGTACGCCGTTCGTGAGTCTTTGAAGCAACGATAAAGGCAACACTCACGCTGCTGCTCGTTCCGTGTAAGATCGGGAAAGTCAGGTAAGCAATCGTCCTCTTCCTCTTCCCGCAGGATTCGGCCAATGAGCTCGTCTCGGCGGGTGATGGCCACCCTGTCGTCCTGTTCCAGAGGGGCGGAGTTGGAATTAGGGGGGAGTGCATGGAGCACCAGAGCTGGCGTCAGCCCTTCCATGGGAGGTGACAACAAATGGGATGTTAATGGGTTGGCACACCATGGTCAAGGCGAGATGTGAGCGAATAAAGGGATTCTTCAATGCTTAGGAAACGTCGTTGGACCACTCGATCTCACCGCCGGCACTTTATTCAACTTGGGGAGACCCCAGTCCGCGGAAGAAAAACATCGCGAATGAAACCGAGCGGAATATTCATTTATCATGTTGTACATGTATGATCTTGCGCCATGCAGCGCCATACAGTACTCGAGTGGATTTACCTGAAAGAGGTAACAGATGCCAAATGAGGGGACTGGGGAAGCGGATGGTGGCAGGGGTTGGAAATCGTGGTCGTCGTCGGGGTAGACGTTAACATCATTCTTCTCTTCGTAGGTTAGCGCTTGCAGGGGGTAGCGAACTTCACAGTCGTTTTGTACCATGCTTTCTTCGGCCAGTCAATCGCGCACTCTTCGCCACTCGGTCCTTGACGTCCTCCGTCAACTGCTTGTCCTTTTTTGCAACCCCATCCCTCTCAAAATCTTCCTGCTCTTGCATGACTGGCGCTCCGGGAGTAGACGAACGACCATACCAGAATCGTTTGTATCATCGCTATCACTGGCAATACCATGGCGCTGGCCCTGCGCACCAGACCGACGTTTGTGGGGGATTGAAACCGCGACAAAGAGCAATGAGACGCAGCGGCACCTATCTGGATCTCAGCGTGATCATGACAACTCACGACGGCACGATGTCTATCGTCATCCAGCCAGTCTTCGCCACTGTACAAGGCCAGAGGTGAGATGGATGGTTGGAGCCACGAACAGCCATCAAAACCCTCAGGGTGTAGGGCGGTTGGAATGCGCCAAACCACGTCACGAAGGGGAGTACCATGAAAAAGCATTCTATCGGATAGGTGGCGGTGTAAAGAATGTACAGTGGCCGTTATGACATTGTGCGCGCAGGCGATGCGATATGGAGACCGAGGTTAGAAAACCATCATGGTCAGAAGGACTGAAAGAGGCTTCGTCTGTCCCCCACGCCATAATCGAAACACCGGTATCGTGCATGATTCGCCTGGTGATCCCAGGGCAGGTACGACCACAGGGGAGCGGGAATGACATATTGCTGTCATAGCACGCAATAGAGTCGTCGTGCGGATAATAGCTGTCGCCTTCGTGCATGTCACCACGAAGGGAGACGTTTTGTAGAGTCCATGAAGGGTAAAAGGCGAAGACAGCCCAGGATGTTATGAGGTTGATTTGATGTGACCAAATGCTTGACAGGACAGTTTTCAAGGGCGAGAATTTCGCAGAGGCGACAGTCATGGAAGGGTGGTCCTGGGGTCGGTATGACATTAGCATGATAGATACTGATATGAGATGACGGGCGCCTACCGGTTCACCATGTAGAAAGCCCCGAAACACGGGCTCTTCCACGTGTGGCTTGAGATGTCGCGGAACTGTGTCCGGACGCCAACAAATATAGTTGAACTCGCTTAGCAGGTGCATGACATCGTCTGTGTGACCCGGCGCTACAACGACATTGAGATCATTGGGTGGAGAGAAGTTCCACGAACGGTTCATAACGACTGCGTGCCGTGCAACGGAACCGACGACGACACCGCCATGGTCGTCAAGCAAATGGAAGAATTGGGTGACCTGGTTGGCCTCCAGGAAGGGTTCGAGCGCATGAGACACACGTCCTCGGATGACGTGCTGCGTTGCCCGTCGCCATGTCCTGCTCACTTGTCGTGAGGAACACAATCCGTACCAGTCAAGATGGGATAGAACTGCCGCCAAAAGCTCAAGGCTTGATGTAACGATGAAATTGGCAGGCATGGAAGTGAGAATGATACACGCTTGGAACAGGCAAGGATTTTGTAGAGTCTGTGCCTATTTGTCATACGGGACATAGAAAAGGCACCGTGGAGGGTGTGGCTGAGTGCATCAGATCGTGCATCACTGTGACGGTAGTGGCAGTGCAGTACCGGCACACGGTCGAGCTGATAGTCGAACAAGGGGTGAAAGTTCTAAGTATCCGTGTTGAACTAAGCTAGGGAGTAGATACATGGAGAACAGCTATATATACTACCTAGATATGATGACTAACTAGAACTGTACAGTTACGGAGGTACGACTAGAGGAGGTAAGTACGAGCGTCTAATGGTGTAAGCACGAGAGCCGAAGGCTCGGGACAAGAGATCAAAGCATCAAGGCAGGTACCCGTCACATACGCCCTCCCAGGTGTACAAAGAACACCTGAATCGTATCACAAGTCGTCCCCAGCCGGGGGTAGAGCAGCAGGAGCAGCAGGAGCACCCGAGTCTCCTACCCAGTCGTCACCCATAGCGACGTCCTCGTCCTGATCCACCGTGATGCTCTCCAACCCTCCTAACATCTCCGTGGCCTTCTCCTTGCCTTTTCCGTTAGTAGTGGCAGCAGTGGTCTTGGAGCGAGTAGCGCGTGCCATGTTGTCCGAGTCAGTCTTGGAAGAGCCAGAGCCGCTGGCAATGATACGAATGCCGGCCATAGTCTTGGGCTTGAGAGCAGGCGCCTTGGAACTAGAGGCGCCAGCCGATGCGTCGATAGGGCTGTCTTCTCTAACGAAGGCAGGGGCCTTCTCGGGAAGTGCTTCGCCGTCCTCGCCAACAGCCTTCTTGGTCTTCTTCTTCCTCTCCTTTTTTGCTTTAGCAGAATTGGCCGCCACCTCGGCAGCGACAGCGGCGATGCTTGCGTTGACGGCTGCAGCCATGTCCGGGGTGAAGTCGTCGAGGGGAGACTTCTTGCTTTTGGTTGGCTTCGAAGGCGAATCTACCGTGATTTCTTCTTCGGACTCAACTTCCTCGTCGACCCAAGCCCTTTTCTCCAAGACTTTCTTCTTCTCGAAGCGCTTGCAGTCGTCGTATGGCTTCATCGACCCGCCTCTGCTCTTGTTGTGTCCTCCCTCGCGCCCTCCGCAATAATTTCCAGCGCCAGAGACCGTTCCGAAAGCCTCAAAACGTCCCGACCCAAAGTTGTGACTCATTCCTCGTCCCCTCTTTCCTCCAAAGCCACGATGACCACCGTAGCCATTCCCGTAGCCGCTATGGCCATAGGATCCACCGAAACCGTTCCCGTAGTCTCCTTGTCCTCCATATCCCATGCCCATGCCCATCTCCATGCTCATCTCTCTTTCCATCAACATCATGTCCATCATGCGACGGTCACGAGAGACTTGACTAGCAATCGCGTCCATGGAAATCTTGCCGTTGACCGTGATACCGAGGGATTCAAAGACCGGATTGACCTTGTTGACAAGACCAGAAACGTCGAAGATGTTGTGGTCGACATAACGATCACCAGGGAGGAACCAAACGCCGTCCTCGTCGACCATCATCAGCTTGTAGAAAAGGTCGTCGTCGCTGTTGAATGCTGTAGCGAAACCGTTATACCCCCCGAGTAGAGGTTCATCGGAGGATACTTCCTTGCGCATGACCCTCGCATGGTGCATGAGGTAGTCGTGGGCCTGCTGGACAGAGTATACGATCGGTTCGACCAGCTTCCCATTCAAGACATGGGTGAGAGTGACGGTGTCGTTGTTGACGTCGATCTTGACGTTGCGAACGCGAGGGTGGAGAGTATAGCCGTTGTGCGTCATGCTGAAGTGCAGCGAGAAGCAACCAAGAGTTGAACTGGGGGACTCCGAGTGTTCGTCAACGTCTCCCGACCAGTTTTTGTATGCTGAATCATGGTCGAGTTTCACGAGGTTCAGACCAATGACCTCGTCGTCCTCAGTCATCGTCCGTTGCCCTCGAGGTAGCTCACTAATCCTCGACACGCCTACGGCGTCAAGATAGTCCTGTAGCGCCGTCAAATTTGAAATTTGGTGGTAGGGGAGCCATGTTGTATCTCCCCCCTTCCAATTCACGAGGAAACTCGCCTCGTTGCCCATTCCGCTGTGATCCACTATCTTTTCGACTGCCCATTCCTGTTCTGGATCAGCCTCTGCCTCATCGTACTCCCATACTTGGGTATCAAGGCGTCCAGGGAACCGTCTGTCGTCATTGGGGACATGGATGCGAAGGTAAGAGGAATGAAAGACGTCGTGGACACCGCGACGCTTCAGTTGTGCCGGCAACTCGATGCGGAACGAATTATTCCCGAAGTCCTCGGTTATCTTGTAAGGCCCGACGAATTTGGGCAAAAATTTTCGAGTGAGCCCTTTAGGGAACTTGATGTTCTCGGTAGACAAATAAACCAGATCGTCTTTTGCAAATGGACAAGTCTGGCGTTTTCGGTTCGCGTTTCTCGTCTGTTTCACGCGATGAGAGATGATGCTGTCATGGGCGCTAATCAGAGCGCCCTTGACCTTGTTTGCAAAAGCTCGCACCCCAGGGTATTCCTCCTTGGTAGGATTGTTCCAGATCATAGATTTAGGCATCCTTCCTGAGTTAAGAAAGAAAGGTGAATAGCCAGTCGTTTCAGATCGCGCCGTATTGATTGCAAATTCAATACCTGGTAACTTTGACACCCAATCCCGTTGACTTTTGCCAATGCACTGACGAATCATTTGCGTCACCGTCTTGTTTGCGCGTTCCGTGATTCCGTCTGACTCAGGGTGGTAAGAACTCGACATATTGAGTTTGGTCCCCACCAGTTTGCTCAGGTGTTCCCAGAATCCAGACGTGAACCACTTGTCTCGATCACTGACAATAGAATCGGGTATCCCATGGTACTTGTAGACTTCGGCGAAAATCATTTCGGCGACCTCTTTTGCTCGATAGTTCTCGCGACAAGGCACAATGTGGACCATGGAGGTAAGTCGGTCAATGATCATGGCAATTGCGTCGTAGCTTCCATTCCTATCTTCCGAGACAGGTAACGGCCCGACGAAATCAATACCAATTGATTCCCAAGGCCTTTTCGGCACTTTCAGAGTATGAAGAAGCCCATAAGGCTTTTGATTCGACGGTTTGCTTCTTTTGCAAACCATGCAACTGTCGCAATATGATTGGACATCCTTACTGATATCTTTCCACCATACATGTTCTCAAATATACATTAGAGTTTTTCGAGCTCCCAGATGCGACAACAGAGTGTGTGCTTCCGAAATCACAACTTCTTTGATGCTTCTACCTTCGTGGGTAGCATCAGGAATGCACAATAGCTTTGTGCCGTTGTCGTCCATAAAGACTAGGTCGTTTTCCACCTTGAAATTGCGATAGTGTTTGGGAGCCTCTAGTACCAGGCTGAAGAACTTGTCCCCTTTGTATTTTCCTTTTAGAACCTCTTCCAACTTGATTCCTCTCTCATCTGCGGTCAAGTATTCAAGAAGTCCCATTTCAGGGGTTTGTTCCTCGGGCTCGGAGTTAGCGTCTAAATTTGGAACCGCAGCTTCCTCATTCGGATTTCGATCAGCCGGTCTAGGTTCATTGGCTGTGCCTTTCAGAGGTTGAACGTGTTCCACCATCTCGCCCTCCTTTCGCTCTCGAGGACCCTTGAGAGTGAAACGGTTCTTCATCCGTTTTGCAAACTCTTTCCCAGTTTCGGGTCGCCCAGTCTCAGCTGGCGGTGTCTTAGGCCTCGGAGCCCTGGGCTTTCGAGCCTTAGGCGCATCAACCACGGTTTGAACCACAGGTCCAGGGGTCCTGTTCCCCTTCTTACCAATGTTCTTCCTAGTGGGCGCTGGCTTTAGGTTCATCTTTTTCGTTGATTCCCCTCGTTTGACTGTCTCAGGGGTTGGCTTAGGAGCCGGCGTTGGCTTTGGAACTCGAGGACGAAGAACACGAGCATTGGGTGGGACCACCGCCCTCTCGCCCTCCAATCCGACCAATACAGGCATAGCGTCGAGTACGGTTAGAGGTTGTGACTCAACCTCCACGTCATGGTATGTGTATTCATCTGAGCCCCGAACCGTTCCCTTCGCATCGTTGGAGTACATGCGCGATAGTGCATCTGACAGAATATTTTCCGCGCCAGGTACATATACAACCTCAAAGTCAAACGACGAAATCTTCTCCATCCACCTCAACTGGCGACCCGACAGGTTCTTTTGGTTAAGGAGGTGGATTAGGCCCTTATGATCAGTGTACCACTTGAAGTGGACCCCTTGTAGTATGTCCCTATGTCTTAACATAGTCTCGATCCCGGCTAACATCTCACACTCGTGAACAGGGTAATTCTGCTGAGCCTGGTTCAGCTTCGCTGAGAAGAACGCTGCAACCTTTGCTTTCTTCCAATCGTTCCCCTGGCTCACGACGCCTGCTATTCCAGTCACACAAGCATCCGTGACGATGTTCACTTGTTCAGCCTCTTTTGAGTAGTCAAGCGGGGTTCGATGGTGGTCCCTCCATGCGCCAATCATGGCCTTAACATCTTCAAAGGCCCTCTGGTGAGTGTATTCCCAACGAAAGGGCACCGTATCCCCCGTCAATCCGCTGAGAATCGCCATAGGGATTCGAACCCGGTCAACGTCGTCAGCCAGATAGCCTGCTGCACCCAAGAAACCGCGTAGCAAGTCACGGTTCGTCGGCGTCTTCCATTTCAAGACCGAGTCAACCTTCTCGCCATCCATTCGGATGCCCTCGTCATTGACGATTCGACCGAGTATCTTCATCTCCTTGCAGAGGATGTTGACCTTGCGTTCGCTCAGGTAAAACTTCTCCCGTCGTAAGATGTCAACCACTTTCTTCACATGCTCAACATGCTCCTTCAGTGTAGACGAATATATCACAATATCATCAAGATACACGTCGATCCACTTCCCGATCCATGGCGCAAATAGTGTTGTCATAATGGTTTGGAAAGTGGCGACAGCATTGCAATCACCCTGCTGCATCACGTTAGAATACATTGGTCCATCTGGCGTGGCCATCGCCGAGTGTTGTACGTCCTCTGGTTCGATCCGAATCTGTTCGTATGCATCCTGACCATCGATTACAGATCGATACTTTGCCCTCGAGACCCTACGAAGAATTCCCTCCATGTCAGGCAAGGGACATGTCATTTTCTTCGTGTTGGCATTCCTTTCTCGTAAGTCAACAACTGTTCTCAACCGTGTCGGTTCACCCTTCTTTCCAGGCTTCGGAATGCAAAGCATTGGTACTGCATTGAACGCCGTCCCTGGAAACCAGCGATTCGACCTCACGTAGTCGCTCTTTTTCTCAACCCATTGCGGTAGGAGAGGCTCCGGACATCTCGAAGGACGCCACGAGTATCTCTTGGAAGGATCGATAAGGGGGATGCAGTGGTTGATGTCACGAAGGGGAGGGAGGGGAGTCTCGGATGCTTTTTTGCATATCGGAAGTGCGTATTCCTTCAGCATTTGTCGGTACCCATCCAAGTTCTCATCAGCAATTGCCATAGATCTTGACGATAGTCTAGTAACATTCGGTCCCTCCATGTCACACTTCTCGTTCGAGCCGATAACCACTCGCGTTGGATTAAGACCTATCGCTACACGGTGCTGGAATAGAAATGGAGTTCCTAGTATAATATCGTAGCCCGAAACATTCATCACATCGAAGTACCTCTCATTCCTTATCCCTTGGTACTCAAAGCTGACCCTGGTACCAAAATTGACTTTAGTTCGGGATCCTTGGACAGCTAACTGAACACTCACGGGACTTTCGAGCTCGGTACGTTTCACCTTGAGTTGCTCGGCCAAGTTTGATGACATGAAGTCTCCCAGAGATCCCGAGTCGATGAGGGCTTTCACTGGGTGCCCGTTGATGTTTACCACCACGACCACTGGCTTAGGAACCTTGCGTGATGCGTCCTTGCGTCCTGCGGAGTTGCGTTGCAGTGAAGAGTATGTTCCCTTTTCAACCTGCTGCCCGAAACATTGCAACTCATATAAAGAATCCCAGGTATCCGAGTAGCGCTGGACATCCACCTTCTTTCCGGTTCTCCTTAATATGTCAGGAAGTCCCGTTCCGTCATATCGCCAGATATGCCAACCATTCTGGACACTCGGGAACGTGTATCTACCCAGCCTATGGCCGTCAATGCTCCGCACCTTCATGTACCGTAAACCATGTATAAATTCCCAGTTCACATTTGCCCTTTCTTTCTCGTAGATCTCAAGATCGACCAGCCGTTCTACAACATACTGATCACCATGGTTCACAGAGCGGAAGGCTGCTTCTGTACGAGCCAATTCAATTTCTGTGTCACCGTGAAGTCTGTAGAGTGAGCGATAGGCATTCCGAAGCTTCTCGGTATACCATCTGACCACCTGGAACTCGGTGTCCTTTAAAAGCTTCAACGGAAGGTAGGCGCGAAAGTCTAGTTCATTGTCCTGGACCACATAGCTTCTAGGGTTCCCCCTTTCCTTGAAAACCTCGAAACGGTTACACTTGAGGCTCTGTTGCTCGAAATAGACTTCACCGGGGTACGGTCCGTTATCCCCCAGGGTCCTTTCGATTTCCCAAGCCAACACGTCCCCGATTTCTTCGTGGTCCTTGCACTCTCCGAAGTTCTTCCTTCCTCCCATTAGCTTGCGTAGCCTAGTGTTATACCACTCAGCCAACTCAAACTTAGGTTGAACTATGAGTTCCCAAGGTAGCTCAATGGAGTCCATATTCAATTCATTGTCCATGATGACATAGGCTTTCTCGGTTCTGAACACATGAAACCTGTCCTTCCTCCAGGTCGTGTCTGACAATGAGTCTCCAAAATAAGGTATTCCAGCCTCTAAGAGCATTTCTGCTTTGAACTTCAGAGGATCTATCATCTTGGTGGACAGTCTCTCTTCATCACTCCTGGAACCTTGTTCTTCGTGAAAGACCTCATCCTTAGGACTGTCAGAGTGCTCGGCTGCATCCCAAAAGCTACCCAAGTCATCATCAAAGTCACTAGAGCGAGATTCTAAATCATCATCGCTAATGGTAGAGTTGGAGACCGACTGCAGGCCAGGCATTCCATCGTGCTCGTCGTTGTCGGAGTATGAGAGATTAGACGCCCATCCAATCATTCCCAAATCGAGCTTGTCGATGGAATCGGTATTATAGGCAGAGTCTTGGAGACTCTCGGCCTTGTCAAATGCAATGTCATTTGTCAATTCCATGTGGTAACTGCGTAACCCAGGAGGTCCACTCGATGATGACCCTGCTTTGACCGAGTTTTTCTTAGGGCAGTTGCGAGCCATGTGATCCTTTGACTCACACTCATAGCATTTCCCCTCGGCTTTTAAGCGCTCCTTCCTAGTGTCTTTCTTGTTATACGGAGGTCTATCATTTCGGCGGTCAAACTGACCCTTCTGCCTGTGCTTGTCAGACGAGTAAGGAAGCCCATTTGTATGCCTTTTGTTCCTAGATTGAAACTGTTCCCTTTGTTCCGGCTTTCTATAGCCTTCGGAACGTTCACATCGTCTATTCTTGTTGCGCCCTTGATACCCTTCGCGGTCTCTAGAGTGTCCCTCGCCAACTTCAATAGAGTCGGCTATCTCAATGATCTCGGCATGCCGAACGATCCTTTTGATGGACGACCTCTCAGGATTGAGCTTCTCCTTCCAGAGTCCTTTCTGAATGCTCTCCCTCAGACCCTTCCAGATATGGTAGGCTTGTTCTCGACGGTCCGTGAGTCCAATGGTCATGAATAGTTCATTCTTCATTGACACATATTCCTTAACCGTCTTTCGGTCCTGACGAAAATTCTCCATACATGCGCGTTGCTGCTGGCGAAAGTTCGCGGGAAAGCACCAGTTGTACAATTCAGTGTAAAACTTTTTGATGTTCCACTTTTTGAGATTATAAGCGACCTCCCGAATGTAGAAGTCATATGCTTTCCCAGTTAGGAACCGAGCAGCGACAGCCACTTGCCTGTCTTTCGGTACTTCGCCATCCTCCAGATACATGTTAGTCTGGGTAATGTATTTATAGTAAGGTTGCATGCTAGCCCTTACGTCATACATCTCAGGAGTAATCGGCTTGATATAACACCTGCTATTCTTAGACTTGCAGGCCTTCCGATAATACTCCCTCCTCTCCTTGTTATGCTTTCTGGAGTGCCTTTTGCTCCGTTTCCCTCCTTTCTTCTTGTTTCCTCTTTCGTCAGAAGATTCCTCACTCGAGGAACCGTCCGAATCCGAATCCGAGCTGTCACTTGACTCGGATGATTCTTCATCGGAAGTAGTGCTGTCGTCCGAGGACGGATCAGAACTACTTTCTGAGTCCGAAGAATCACTAGAAGAGGATTCATCCGACGACGAATTGTCAGACGAAGAGGAAGGGTATTTGGAACGCTTTCTGCCTCTCTTTTGCTTGCGTGATTTCATTCTGCTAGACACGCTGCTAAGAGCCACCCCAAGAGAGCTCTTGGGGTTGATATCATTGACGGGCTTTAAATTAAGCACCCGCCCTCCATCGGTATCACTAGACTCTTCTTCAGAGTTGTTTGCCTTCCCGGCAGATTTGATCATTTTATTGACCTCTTTAGACATAGGTGTGACCACCTTTCGGCCTCTAGAGCGACTACGGCTCCTGCTTCTGTGAGTCTTTTTGTACTTATCGCGCTGTTCTTTGTTCTTACGCGATTTGGAATTGACCCTTTCGGTGTCCTTGGCAATCCCATTTTGGGCATCCTTAGCCTTGGCATACGCATCCAATGCAGCCTGCTGTTTTTCGACGTCAAGTTCGTCATCTTCAAACGTGACACGACCCCAATTACGAGGGTCAACAGCTTTTCCTTTTCCAATAGAAGTTCCTTCTCCCTTGTCGGTATTGACATCAAATCTATTCAATACCCTTTCCTTTTGAGCCCTGTTCAGGTTGCTGAAGGCGGCGTCATAAGTCTTACGTTGCTCACGCGATGGGTAGGTTCCACGCATAGTATTAGAATCTAAACTACGCGACCTCCTCATAGGAGTCTGGTACACAGTATTGTTACCCTCCTCTTCCTCATCCGAGAGATCGGAGAGGGGAGAGCTCTCGTGGATGACAGCGTCATTGCCACTTTCGAGCATTTCGGGATCACCGGCATCGCGGTCTTCGGCGCCCTTTTCAGCGCTCGCGCTTACTTCGGGACCAGAGGGTCCCCTCGGGGTCTCTGGTGCAGAGGGAGCATCCTCGGACGCGCCCTCCGTAGTAGCCGGCACTTTCAAAGCATTAGCTTTCTTTTTAGTAGGTAGGGACTCACCTTCATTCATAGCAGCAGCCCCTTTATCAGGAACGCTGCCCTTGCTACGAAGGCCATAACGAGACATGTTGACAGTAGATGATGTCGTCGAGGTGAGTTTTTTTGTGATGGCTGATCTGAGGATCAGAAAAAGCCAAGAGAATATTTTGGTGGTGGTAGTGGTTGCCTGTAGGACGTCGGAGAACTTGGTTGATCAGACCAAGAGGTTCCAGAGAGTCAGTAGGCGATTTTTTTGAGGTTACTGGTGTCGAAGTCGAAGTCGAAGTCGAAGTCGAAGTCGAACTAGTAGCCTAGAGGTTGTCGGATAGTGTTGCTTTCAAAAATATGTGACGGTAGTGGCAGTGCAGTACCGGCACACGGTCGAGCTGATAGTCGAACAAGGGGTGAAAGTTCTAAGTATCCATGTTGAACTAAGCTAGGGAGTAGATACATGGAGAACAGCTATATATACTACCTAGATATGATGACTAACTAGAACTGTACAGTTACGGAGGTACGACTAGAGGAGGTAAGTACGAGCGTCTAATGGTGTAAGCACGAGAGCCGAAGGCTCGGGACAAGAGATCAAAGCATCAAGGCAGGTACCCGTCACAATCACCCGCGCAGTATCAAGGTGGCGGTTGATGTATCTGTGGAACGATGGTGAGAGTGGAGCCCGCGAGGAGCATGCGAGACCTACCTAACAGCCGCGTCTTCGATGAAGGGGATCTCGCGAGGCATAATGCTGACTGGGTGCCGCTGAAGATCAGCTTTCACGATAAGTATGTCCCCTGGCGCTCGAAGGTTGGGATCGCCAGCAATGCTCGCTACAACACGGTTGGGTGGGAGATCCCCCTGAACAGCTTCAGAAGGGCGGGGGGACACAACGAAGAATGGCACTCACTTTGGTGAGAGATCTGGCAATGAAAAACTTGGCGGTGGGCATTCCAATGAGTTCGAACCATTCGTGGCAGTGAGCGAGTACAGGCGCCTGCTCGTGGCACACTGTAATAGACGATGCGTAGTGGCCAACTGCAACGTCGTCGACAAACGCTGGAGGAGTGAAGCCTTGGTTGAATGGCACAGGGACGAGCCGACTCTCGTCAGCGTTGGCCGGGAGCACCAGGCCAGTCACAGGTGAAACGCCGTGGACGCGACTGAGAGCAAGAGCTTGCTGAGCCTTGAAATGTAACACCTTGCCTGCCATCCTTGAGCTGGGTGCCAGGAGCAACAATGGCCAAGGACCTAAGAAACGGATCCAGAATAGAGTTATGGGGGGTGGTGCACACGATGACTTGCAAGCTTAAGAAGGTTTTACGTTCATGCACATCAGGGCGACGGCGTGGGCATTGTTGGAGCCGGTCTCAAAAATGGATCTCGGATTGGCAACAGAGGTACATACTAAGGCCATTGCAAGGTGATTAAGGCGATGACGAGGCTGTATGAGAAAGAAGAGGGTTGATTGGCGATGCTCTGTAAGTCGCGATGGGTGCCCGGATGGCAACTAGCTGGCTACCTGTAATGGGTGCAAGGCTAGGGTGGCGCCGAAAGACCGAATTGAATAGGGCCTCAGTGCGGTCGATCACTGATAAGCATCTATCAACATCTTCCTGTAGTTTAACAAGCACTATAGCCCCATCAGTGTGCGTTGGCGAAAGAGTTGGGCGGAACGTACAGAGAGAAGAAGCCAACTGTTCCTCCTTATAGTCGACCAAAAAGCGCTGGGAGAGTCGGATCAAGGCGTCCTCTTCACCGAGGCGCTCCTTGAAACTGTCGTGCACTTGCTGGTAGTCAATCATGCCTGTAAACGGTCACTGATGCATAGGCTGTACATGCCTAGAAAGGGTGCTTACCGGAGGGGCGATTGCGAAATGGTTGCATCCTCGCCGTCTTGCTGGGCCAATAGCTTGTGTCCAACCACTCTCGCGCTTGTCCAAGGGTCCAGTCATTGAAGCGGCTGACGGAATGAAGCAGGTATGCCTCATATAGAGAACATTGGACACCTGCGATAGCGCAGGTTACACAACCTCGACGGCCGGGTTCACAGGTGGACTGGCGGCCGCCCGAGCACATCGTACAGACCTGGGAGGTTCGTCAGTGCGACTTCAAGCAGGCGGAAGCGTCACGAACATGGCCATTGAGCGCGGCGCTGCGGACGAACTCGCGTATGTCAGGAGTGCTCATGTCAAAAATAGCTGCTGCGCTAAGCGTGGAGAGTTCACTGCGTGTGGTGGACATTGTGGCTGATGGGAGAGTCGAGAAAAGAGAACCAGGCAGGGGGAGGAGGAGGGTGGGATCGTCTATGTCATATTTCTGAGACAACGGCCCAATGACGTTGACCAGCCCAAATGGGCGTGGTCAGCCAGCGCCGTTGGAAGTGCAATGGCTGGCACAGAAAGAAAGGCGCAGCGAGAGGGGCCAAGAGACGACGATGAGCAGGTTCTAGCGAAGCGAGGAAGCAATGTGCGACGGCGAGCAGACCTTCCAGCATCGCCGCGTAGGGTGATGCCATGATGGCATCGAGAAGTGCACGTGACGTAAAATGATGGCAGCTTTCGTGCCAGCTTTAGTGGAAGCCGAGTCAAAATGACTCGGAATCAGCGGTGTCTGGACGAGAGAGGAAATCGGTGCCCTCGATCCTACAGATGGGAAGAGGGAAGGAGTGTGAGTTCATCGGGCAGCCACCCGACATTATTATCCTGTGAGTATCAGACGCACCCAACTCTGATCTGTCTCACACACAGTAGAGTTACGGCGCCAAAGGGAGCCGGCAAGACCACGGTGAGCGCCATTATGCTTTTGAAATGATAACCTATCGCCTAGATACCTGTTGATGAAATGCCCGCAAGTGATTGTCAGTGAATTTTGGTAAATATGGATTAGGTGTAGATAACGCACAGTGCTCTTTCCACGACCAGAGGGTCCCATAATACTATAAGGTAGACATCGGGGTGAACAGCTGTTCGCTTCCACGAGCAAGGGCGCCTACAGGACGAGAGCATCCTTGTCTGTGTAGACAGCATCTTCCACAGGACTACTTTGTTTTGCCTCAGAGAACGGCGCCATTTGCGAAATACAGCAGGAAGGAGGGGCGAAGAGTGCACAGCACGAGACGAGGCAATTTCACACTAATTCGAATACTTTCCTGAGAGGGAGAGGGAAATCCGATACTGTTACCGATTCTTGAGTAGAAGGGAAGCGACATGCATAGATGCAGGCCCCGTGACGGGTCACCGGTCAGCATCGGCTATCTTGCAAGATGAAGCACCAACACGTGGAGGGTGCGAGGCGCGATGTCCCCATATTCAGGCCTCCCAAAGGGACACTCAAGTATGAATGAAGGAAATCGACCAGGAGCCTGGTAGGTTTCGAGAAGCAGCATGTCATTTGACAGACCGTGTCATGCTGTCCGAATCTTTGTGACTGGCAGTGATGGTGAAAGGGAAAAGAAAGGGTGATAGGTATTTGCCGACAGTGTGAATGGACGTGATGGACGGTTGGATTCCTTTCCTCAGCCATGACTTTACCGAACAACGCTAACAATAAGTCTTAAACATCCGTTCGATCGTGACTTTTGAATCCGAAAAGGAAGCCAATAAGGAGGGCGTCTTTGCTAGCCTGACAGGTGGACCGGCGTGTGTTCCATGAGGCAAGTCGCAAACGCACGGAAATGGCATGTTTCAAGCTGTCATTAGATTTAGGCTCCTGAGGTTCAACCGGAACACATCCGTTATCTGTGGAATCGGTGTGTGTTCCCTTGTGGCGCTGCGGCCCGATTCGCTGTTACTAACCCTCTCATTCTGGTAAGTCTGGCTATTACTTTGCAGAGGTAAGCTGGCGAGTCCGTCACTTAGCGAACACTTGCAATCGCTCGACTCCGTCGCAGGCATTCCGGACGACCGCAATTGCGCAATTGCATGCGGAAGACATGCGGCTCGCCAAAGCGAAATTACTCCAAGAACCCACACCGTTGTGGCAACCATGAGGGTATGTTCACTCCGTCGTGGAGATCCGATTGAAAATGAACCATGGTTATTAATCCATAAAAGGACATACCATCCATGTTCCCCGAAGCTGCAAGTCAGGGCGTCTCCCTGGACTTGTGATCTTCGAGAGCCATGGCTGTTTGTCTTGCTGATTCTGCCTCTTTATCCTTTACAGGGGTTTTTGGGTCTTGTTTCCCTCTATAGGGTAGGCTCAGGCGTGTGGTCAACCAGGATTCCACTGAATTCAGATGCTCGTGGATCTCTCACCCTTCCGGACTGTTGCTCGGTCAAGGCGCGGGGTGTTCCATCTAGCGGTTCTGATCATAGCCTGAAGGGCGTCGGACACGCTGCAGCTTTCTTGAGTCGACTATAGTCTCGCCGCGCTTGCGCTGGTCCTTCCTCAAAGTTTCGTCTGACTCCATTTCCCGCCTTTACTTCCTTAGTGTCCAGACTTGACCATGGGTAAGAACGGTGCCGGCGCTTCGAAAGCTTGGGTGAAGAAGTTGGGCCTCATGGGCCAGGCCGCTCAGGAGGCTCAAGCTCCACTCGTTGGGCAAAAGGGGGATATCATAATCTTGTGAGTACTGACTGGGATGCTCAGAGGCTTTTAACCTCATTCAGTGCAGAGTTATGGGTCCCACGGGGGTCGGGAAAAGCTCAGTCAGTCAAGTCCATTCTCAGCGCCATCTATGCTCATTCTCTGAGCCAATGCCTCTAGTTCATTAAAAAGTACACTGGAAACGAAACAATTGTTGTGGGGCATGAATTGAAATCATCCACAAGGGATGTGACCTGGTATCAGGCGTCTGTGCCTTCGACACTGCTCGCCCAGGAGCCGGAACTGGAGCCCCGTCGCCTTATTCTAGTGGACACTCCCGGCTTCGATGATACGTTCTCAGATGACTCTGATATCCTGCGCAGAATTTCTGCGTGGTTGGCTCAAGCGTGGGTGTTGTGAAATTGCCTCTCATCTCCTCCGTCGCTGACGAACCCGGCTGCTAGTTACAACGAGAAGAGCTTCATCTCGGGCATCAT
The DNA here is from genome assembly GCA_020736565.1 of Coprinopsis sp. MPI-PUGE-AT-0042. Lineage (NCBI taxonomy): Eukaryota > Fungi > Basidiomycota > Agaricomycetes > Agaricales > Psathyrellaceae > Coprinopsis > Coprinopsis sp. MPI-PUGE-AT-0042. The sequence continues at coordinate 115,225 of JAHBOF010000142.1, forward strand.
ATACATGAACGATATCTCACAGAAGCGCATGCACGGTTCTATGAGGATGAACCTCAAAATGTTCACCAAACTTTGCGGCGACGATTCGTTCAAGAAAGTCGTGTTGGCTACTTCGCAGTGGGACAACTTGCCCAGCCCGGAGATAGGTGAACAGCGCGAAAAGGAGCTGTGCGGAGAGTTTTGGAGGCCTATGTTGGACGAAGGGGCCAGGATCATGCGGTTTGAAGAACCAAAAGATCCAGAAGCCATCATTCGCCACTTGATCGAGGCGCTGCTTGCGAACGAGAAAAGGAAGCTGAAAGAGGAGGTTTTGCAGATTCAGAAGGAGGTTGTCGACTTGGAGAAATCCATGCCTGCGACGCAAGCTGGAAGGGAACTGAAGTATACCATTGAAGAGCTTCTCAGGCTTCAGAAGGCTGCACAGGCGAACCCATCGGATGAGGAGAGCAAGCGGGGCCTGGAAGCAAAGAGGGCGCTGTTGAAGACCCAGGCCAAGGCACTGAAATTGCCTTTCGGGGAGCGCTTCAAGGCATTTTTTGGTCTCTGAACACGAAGTACCCCTCTTACCGACTGCGTAGAATACGATTTTCTATGATTCCTTAATCCTGGGCGTTGTCTCCGAAGGAGCCCGATGAGATAATAACCAGCTTGGAAAGCTCCTTTCTCAAACTTCATGCAGGTCTTATCAAATATCTATTACGAACACCCCAGATTCAGCACTTCAATTCAGCCTATTGTGCGCACCATACGACATCAGGATCCTAAAAAATCTGAGTTCATTCATTGTAAGTGTTTGCCTTTGCTGCCTTTGCTGCCATCACCGTCATTCTGATGGGTGCCTTTATTTAGTATTATCTGCTCGAGATATGCATGGTCCCATCATCACTGAAGCCCCGAAGCCATCGCCGAGTTGAGAACGTCGCGTCCACTGGGAGATCACGACCTGGATCGCGATCACAAAGATTAGATTTTCCAGGAGATAAGATGCTGGCCGGCAGAGCACACCAAGGCCGGCAAACGCTGAAACTAAATATAGCCGTTGCCCTTCGTCCGCTACCAACATGAACCTTGCTTCGCTGCTCTCAAAGGCTCGCTGCTCTCAAAGGCTCGCTGCTCTCAAAGGCTCGCTGCTCTCAAAGGCTCGCTGCTCTCAAAGGCTCGCTGCTCTCAAAGGCTCGCTGCTCTCAAAGGCTTGCTGCTCTCAAAGGCTTGCTGCTCTCAAAGGCTTGCTGCTCTCAAAGGCTTGCTGCCTTCAAGGCCTCGCTCTTCAGGACTTTCTGCTCCTCATTGATATCTGTCGCATGACCAGGCCTTTTCTGGAGTTGAAGACAGTCGACCTATCAGCGCTGCCTGCCGTCCTGCCGCATGAGGTCGAAACCTTTGTATGCAAAACCCTCCATAGCCTGGGCAACACCTCAGTACAGCTGCTTTGGGATGGGGTGAAGGATGAGGTCTGGACCGTCACAAAAGGGGCAGATGGCATTCAGGATGTAGACGAGGCCCTTGCAATGCAGTACAACCTGCACTGCCAGTCTCATGGGTTCGAGACATGTATGTAGTATGCTTGTTACCTAGAGCTCAACATAATCTTACTCATTGCAGCCTTTATGCACCGAGTCCCGCCTGTTCGCTCCTGCTTGACCGATGGTTGTCCCCAGAGCAGCCATAATCCAAACGTTTTGATGCTCACGGAGCCTGCGTCTCACTGGGCCAGCCTCTTTACCTTGGATAGAGGTGCGCTCCCTGTCTATACTACCTCGCTGTATTGTCGAAGTAAGCACCCTGCCACGCCCACTGCTTTCACCCACTGATTCCCTGCTCAGCATGCCATCGTCGTTACTACCACAACTACGTGGTGCATGCAAACCCCGACATGAACTCCCGAACCTACTATCCCAGGGTTCCAGATGTTCTACAGGTTGCAGAACATTTCTTCGTTGACATGACACTTCTGGAGCTCTTTGCCAATGGCAAGATGTTCGGCTGGTAAGCAACACTACCTACCCACTTCCATTCGTGCTTACCATTTTCTCTTTTCTTGCTTAGGCTGTCATCTCTAAACTGTGCACGGATATACAACTATTCGCTGCTTCAGCCAAAGGGCTATATGTACAACAACCGTCTTGCATTCACAGACTACGTCTTGCCTCCTACTGTGGCAGAGACGTACGAAAGTTGGCAAACGGCGCTCAAGCTTCGGGAGGAAGACATTTTGAATGGTTTCTTTTTGTACTCACTATTGCTTGACCATTCGGAAAGAGACACATGTCTACTTTTGAAGCACCAAGTCCCTTCTCATCGCGAGCGTCTACAAGATGAGCTGCAGAGGCGAAATGATCGCATGGAGGGAACTGGGCAAGAAGAGTACTTCCACGCATGTGATTTGTGCTTCAAGGTACTCGAGCAAGACGGAGAGCTACGTACGTTTTCATCCATCTACCCATGGAGCCAGTGCTGACTTGAGCTGCCAATTCGAACTGCCAGGCAAAATCCAAGCAGCAGTGTGTGACGGCATGGCCATTGGCCATCTCTGCTGCGGAATACATGACTGCAAGGATCCGCTCCCAACAAATCGCCACCGCTATTGCCAAGGTCACAATGGCGAGCATGCAATTTGTGTATTCAAGGGCTCCAGAGCTCTCCGGTCCCCCAACTTCCTCACATGCACTGACGAACAGCACCGTTCAGCTGAAGTAGAGCACAAGGCTTGAGGAAAGTCTCTCTTCCAGCTGCAGCAGAAGGCGCAGAGAGTGGGACAGGCAAAGCCTCAGGTGGATGCCGCCTTTGATTGCGATGGAAAGAACGAAAGTGGGAATCACACTTACCGTGCTCAGTTTCAACGACACCGCACGCATAACGAGCAGTTCATCATTTGGCCTTGCGGCATGATCGTTGCTCGAGCAACTTTCCATGGCTCTGAAGCCATTTCATCTGTATACGTGAGTGCTTACACTGTGCCCGTTGTATTTCGGCTAAACGTCAGTTGCCATCTAGGACTTTGCAAAGGCCACCTTTCCCTCAAGCGAATCAACCCCTGAATTCTTCATCCTTGATAACAACTGCCAGCTTGACAAGCACCTCAAGGCCATTGGCGACCTCCACTTCACCAAGACGGGTAGGCCTGTCGACGTCTTTCATTTCAACTGTAAGCATAAAGAGAGTGACATTCACTGCCAAATGTACTGCAACCCTGCAGCGTTTGCAGCGCTCATTGATGAAAACGGCCACTGGGTCTTCAACACGTCGATTTGCGAGCAGACGAATGTATGGCTCAACGGCTTCCTCTCAATTCTTCGAGACATGGAGAAAACGCGGTACAACTTCTATCTTGACGAGATGATCAAACATCGCAATAGATTTACACTTTCCGAGCTTGCTTCTAGAGGGTGTTTCCCATGGACTGTGCCTACGGAAGCATACTTTCCTGTATAGGTTGTATTTACATACATGTGAAGGTGTATAAACATTTGAATCAATACCCTAACACGCCTTGGGCTGCGACCTTTCCACCTGCTCCACCTGCTCGTCGAGGCTATTCCATAACCAAGGCCCATCTCCCATCTGCCTTTCTTGAGCTCCATGTTTTTCGCATACAGATCAGGGTCGGATTTCTTGAGCGAGGCCTCGGTCTGGAAGTTGTTGTCCACAAAACGAAAGAGCCCCCCAGGGCAATATTGGGTAAAGCTAGAGCGACGCTCTCCTGCCCCAACCAGGGTATTGTCGTGAAGTACGCGTCAGAAGACCTAAGCGGACGGAGACGAACACCACATGGTGAATGAAAGACTAGCAGATGAGGCTCGAAGTCGATTGGCGACGACGAGATAAGATGCAAAGCAGATAAGAGCAGAGGCACCGAGAGGCGAGAGCAGAAGCAGGTGCGAGTTAAGTGATGAATTGACGAAGAGGTCAAGCTGAGGAAATACAGAGCGTACTAGCTAGCTTATATACTCTACAGAACATGTGCATAGCCGCGATGAGTCCGAGATACGAATAAGCAAGAAGATAATAGAATGACAAAGAGTGGCCCGAGGCCACGCGAAGCTGCGTAAGGCAGCGTAAAGAAGAACAAGGGGAAGAATGGAAACCGCCCGAGGCCGAGCGAGGCTACGCGAGGCAGCGCAAAGAAGAAGGATACAATAGAAATGAGTCGGGGAGACGAAATGAATAGAAGTATCAAAGGCTGTGCGTAAGGCAGCGCCTGTAGCAGAGAAGAATGAAATGTAACAAGGGGAGAACGAGGCAGCGTGCCATAGAGAAAGTGTCCATGCCGAGACGGGGTCAAAGGGAAAATAGGGGTTAAAGCGATAAGATGAATGAAAGATCAAAAGATAAGATAAAATGAAAATAGGGGCGCGAGATAGGGGCTAGGGGCTGACCATGTTCATGACAGGTATTGGCGTGCTGGAGAGTGGCAGAAGGCATGAGGATGAGGGACCCAGGGGGGAATTCGATGACAAGCTTGAGGTCAGCGAGGACAAGATGACCGCCCTTCTTGTAGTCAAAGTCCCCGAAGGCTTGGATGGAGCAGAGCCCGAACGGGCAGTTCATAACGTCTAGGTGAGGCAAGGTGCATACGCCAGGGCCGAGGTTGAAGGCAGCACGGGGGTATACACTCCGTAGAAAGTTGCGAGACAACCTGGGCACCGTTGCGTACAGAGAGTCAAGGTGCTCCTTAGCATAGCTGTAGAAATTAGGAAACCACATCGACAGAGCATCTGTATGGGTCAAGGTTAGCCTTACACGCACTCACATCAACGGCATTAGCACTTACAGCTTGCGAAAACAGCAACACGTTGGATATGCACGTTGGCGAGCAGTGCAGCCACCATGCGAGGGTCCTTATTTCGAAGGTTTCCTGGCTTTACGCTGCCTTGCCCATATGAAATGCCAATGTTTACTGCAGGAAATGTTCCGCATTTGTGATGCAGCTCCTCGTTGGTGAACTTTCCTGACCTGCCGTGTGACTCCAGGACCTTGGCAACTTTAGCACAGGCAGAGCGATATGTTGGATCATTTGGGGCTGCGACAAGGACCGTGTCATGAACATGGTCAGCCCCTAGCCCCTATTACACGCCCCTATTTTCGCTCGCGTCCCACCTTTTGATCTCCCATCACCCTTTCTGCATCAGCCCCTATCTTTTCATTTATCCGCCTCGGCATGGACACTTTCTATGGCGCACTGCCTCGTTTCTCCTTTCTTATTCTTCTGCACTACAGGCACTGCCTTACGCGCTGCCTGAGATGCAGCCATGATGAGTCTGAAGTACGAGTAAGTGAGTATGGCAAAGAATGGTGAAACAATGGTGTAAGAATGGTGATAGAAGCTGCGTAAGGCAGTGCATAGAAGTGTGATATAATAGAAAGGAGTCAGGTGAATGAATGAATAGAAATATCAAAGGCAGCGCATAAGGCAGCACCTGTAGTGCAGAAGAATGAGAAAGGAGAAACAAGGCAGTGCACCATAGAAAGTGTCCAGGCTGAGACGGATAAATGAAAAGATAGGGGCTGATGCGAAAAGGGTGATGGGAAATCAAAAGGTGGGACACAAGCGAAAATAGGGGCGTGAGATAGGGGCTAGGGGCTAACCATGTGCACGACATGTATGGCAAAGGAGTTCAAGTAAGCACACCTTGGGCTCTTTCTCAGCAGCTGTATTAGCTAGTGTTGCCCCTTTGATCTGCAGTTCTTTCTGCAGCCCGAGGATAATATCCTGAGTGACAGCATTGGTGAGGATGTACTCAATGACACTCTGCTCTATTCCCTCCCCCTGTTGTGAAGTACGCGGCACCATATCAGAGCAATGATGGAGGACACCAACAAGGTGTCTGATTGGCAAGCGGATGGGACTCGAAGTCAGTCAGCAACGACAAGATAAGATGCAGACGAGGCTGACTCAAGTATAAGTGGGAATAGCCACAGATACTGAGCAGAGCAGAAGGCTTAGAGCGGAGCGGTTGGGTTGCAAGTTAAGCGATGTATTGATGAGGAGGTCAAGCTGAGGAAATACGGAGTGAACTACCTAGCTTATATACTCTACAAGACATGAGCGTAGCTGCGATGAGTCTGAAGTACGAGTAAGCGAGTATGGCAAAGAATGGTGAAACGATGGTGTAAGAATGGTGAAGGATAGTGAAACGATGGTGAAGAATGGCGCAGGGTTGGGCAATGCTGCGTAGGGCAGCACGAAGAACAATGAGTGCTGACCAAGGCTGATAGAAGCTGCGTAGGGCAGCGTGTAGAAGTGAGATATAATAGAACAGAGTCAGGTGAACGAATGAATAGAAATATCAAAGGCAGCGCGTAAGGCAGCGCCTGTAGTGCAGAAGAATGAGAAAGGAGAAACAAGGCAGTGCGCCATAGAAAGTGTCCATGCCGAGGCAGATAAATGAAAAGATAGGGGTTGATGCGGAAACAGTGATGGGAAATCAAAAGACGCGAGTGAAAAATAGGGGCGTGAGATAGGGGCTATGGGCTGACCATGTTCACGACACTCATTGTATTTCCTCAGTTTGACCTCTTCGTTGATACAATGCCTTACTCGTTGTCGTGAACACAGTCAGCCCCTAGCCCCTATCCCGTGCCCCTATTTTTCACTCGCGTCTCATCTTTTGATTTCCCATCACCCATTTCGCATCAACCCCTATTTTCTCATTTATCCGTCTCGGCCTGAACACTTTCTATGGCGCACTGCCTCGTTTCCCCTTTCTTATTCTTCTGCACTACAGGCGCTGCCTTACGCACTGCCTTTGATATTTCTATTTATTCGTTCACCTGACTCACTTCTATCATATCACGCTTCTACGCGCTGCCTTACGCAGCTTCTATCAGCCTTGGTCAGCCCTCATTGTTCTTTGCACTGCCCTACACAGCATCGCACAACCCTGCACCATTCTTTGCCATTCCTACACCATCGTTTCACCATTCCTCGTCATTCTTTACCATTCTTGCTTACTCGTACTTCGGACTCATCGCGGCTACACACATATCTTGTAGAGTATTTAAGCTAGGTAGTTCGCTCTGTATTTCCTCAGCTTGACCTCCTCATCAATACATCGCTTAACTCGCAACCCAACCGCTCTGCTCCAAGCCTTCTGCTCTGCTCAGTATTTGTGGCTATTCCCACTTATATTTGAGTCAGTCTCTTCCACATCTTATCTCATCGTCGCCAACCGACTTCAAGTCTCATCTGCTCGCTGATCAGACACCTTGTTGGTGTCCTCCGTCATCGCTTTGATATAGTGCCGCGTACTTCGCGACATTAGGTCAAGCTATCCTTTGACACCAGCAGTACTGCTGCTCCTGTCCTCACTCTGGCCCGCATCTGCTTCCTACTACCACACTTCCTCATTGAGTACAGCGGCACAGGCAACGACTACGTCGCAGATGCTCACCTTCTCGAAGACGGTACTGGTGAAGAGTGCAGAGAACAACCTTGCCCTTGACGCCTAATCATCAACCCTACTCCTCAACAGTGGGTAGAACTCCACGAGAAATCCAAGAATGACACCGGCTTCACCGTATCCTGCTGCACCACTCGTAACCGATCTCAAGTTGAACACGCAAATCCAGGCTATCCAGAATATTACCAACAAGAAGACAACTCCAACCTTGCTGACTCTAACCTTACCGAAACCACCTCGCCTTCCAACTTCCACGTCCTAGAACTCCCTCAGTCCTTTGCTCTCCCAGCATCCGTCATCCCGTCACTAGTACCCACACGCGCACCAAGCCCTTCTCCAATTCCGTATCCTGAAGATATCACCATCGATCCTCCTGCACAACCAACTCCCGCACAAATTTACTCCGCACTACCAGAAGAAGAAGAAGACATGTCCATCTCAATCGATGCCCTCGGCAAACAAATCAAAGACAACAATGAAATTTTCAAAGCCAATAACGATGTCGTAACCCAACTCCTCAGCAAACTCATCGACAAAGCCGCATCCACCAAATCAGGAGTCAAGGAACCTGAACCTTTCAAAGGCCAGATCAAGGACGCCCAACGTTTCATCTGCTACTTCACCAACTGGGCATCCAAGCAAGGAGCACCACTGAACCAAACCCTTGGTGGACGCGACGATAAGCAATGGATCTCCTCTGCCCTCTCCTACATGCAAGGAGAAGCCAGTCACTGGGCCGCCCGCTACCTCCAACAGATCGCCAACCACGAGAACGCTGCCAACGAAACCGACAAAGCCGCCAAACCCTATGCCTTTAACGGAGATTGGACGACCTTCATCTCCGAGTTCCAACGCCGCTTCCAGTCCGCCAACGACGCTGAAGCCGCATGACGAGAGTTGAAAGCACTCAACCAGGGCCGCTACTCTTCTGCGCACTACACTGCTCTTTTCCTGGAGACTGCACCTCGCACTGGTCTCTCAGACACCGATCTCATGGCGAAATACAAGGAGAAGCTCAACAAGGAAGATCGAGAATGGCTTGCCCTGTCCACCATCCTCAAAGAACCCGAGAACCTTGACGACATGTGCAACCGGGTTATCAAGAACAAATTCCACATGCACCCCAACTCCCTGCGCCATCCCACTTCCATCAGCACTCCTACTGTTATCAAAGACCTCTGGGCCATGGACCTCAGCGCCAGCTGTGCTGGTCCCTCTGGACACAGCTGAGACAATTTTGTCGCTGCCATGAGGGGCCACTGCTTTGGCTGTGGATCTCGAGCCCATGTCAAGAAGGACGGCAACCACGGAGGTAATCGCTGCACCTACTGTCAGCGCATGGGACATACGGAAAATGTTTGCCAGGACAAGTTCATGGGCCTCACCAAGAATCGTGGCCTCAACCAGCGCCGCATCCGTGCCACCACCATCAACGATACCTTCGACGTCTGTGCCTCCTTCAACCCTGCTCCATCCTCTTCTGCCACCATTGCCGCCACTCCCGTTGCTCCTCCTGCTCCAGCCTCTGTCTCGAACACCAACTTCTCCGACATTCAACACTCTCAACAGACTCAACTCGAAATTCTCGCTCGCCTCGCTGAACTCAAGGAGGGTTTTTTAAAGCGGGTGCCTGCTCGCGCCGAGGCGCATGCACCCCTACCTCCGTATGCAACTTCCACCTATGATTCCATCTATTCCTGTAAACTTAGCACGACTCGCGAATTGAACCCTTTTTCTTGCCACTTTCGCGTTCAAGCAAGTCTCAGAGGCAGAAACCGCAGTACCAAGTCCCCGGCAATGGTCGACTGTGGCGCAACAGGATTATTCCTGGATGTGCCCTTTGTCGAAAAGAACAAAATCCGCACCTTTAAACTCCGCCACCCCATCGCACTCCTGAACATTGACGGCTCGCCCAACCAGGCAGGCCATATCACCCACTTTGCTCGTCTCCAACTCACTGTCGACGGCTACACAGAATGGACCGACTTCCTCATCACCAATCTTGGTGGGGAGGACATTATCCTTGGTCTCCCCTGGCTCTGCAAGCTCAATCCCACCATCGACTGGCGCAAAGGCACCCTCACCATTCCCCGCTCCAAGAATTCCTCTGTCACCGTTGAGGAAATTCCAGATGAAGATGCCCATCCCATCTCTCGAGGTGCTCCCATGGGAGAAGCACTGGTAGAGTAGATTGGCATTGACGACGATTCACCTCCCATTCCGACTCCAATTCCTCTCAAAATGGCATCAACCTCAACACCCACTCCCCAATCAGCATCTTCCTCTTCGTCCTCACCTCCAGACGCCCCAGACGAGCCATCTCCACCAGTTGAACCTGAACCAGAGGACTACAGGCCTCCTCTCTGTCGCATTCGCACCAATCGAAGGACTCGACGTAAACTGGTACGCAAGGGGATGCTTGAGGACACGGGCAACCAACTATGGTGTGCCGCTGGCTTCACGTACTCCCAGCAAATCGCCGAACAAAGCCAGAAGGAGAAGCCTCAGAAAATGTTCGAAGAGTTGGTACCCCCTGAGCACTGACAACATGCCTCCGTCTTTTCCGAGTCCGAATCCCAACGTCTTCTGGAACACAAGCCCTGGGATCACGCCATTGACTTCATTCCTGGTGCTCCAGCTGCTGTCCACACCAAAGTTTACCCCATGTCGCAGAACGAGCAAGAGGAACTCAACTGCTTCCTGGACGAGAACCTCCAGAAAGGCTACATCCGACCATCGAAATCGCCCCTCGCCTCCCTGTCTTCTTTGTCAAGAAAAAGGACGGTAAACTCCGCTTTGTTCAAGACTACCGCAAACTCAACGAATTCACCGTCAAGCACCGCTATCCACTTCCCCTCGTTTCCGACATCATTGGCCGCCTCAAAGGTGCCAAATACTTTTCCAAGTTCGATGTACGATGGGGCTACAACAATATCCGCATCAAGGAAGGGGACGAATGGAAGGCCGCCTTTGCTACCAACCAAGGCCTCTGCGAACCCCTCATTATGTTCTTCGGTCTTACCAACTCGCCCGCCACCTTCCAAGCCCTCATGAACTCCATTTTCTCAGACCTCCTCGCTGCTGGTAAAGTCGTGGTTTACCTCGACGACATCCTCATCTTCACCCTGACCCTCGAAGAGCATCGCAAGATCACTCACAAGGTGCTTCGACGACTCAAAGCCCACGACCTGTTCCTTCGCCCTGAAAAGTGCGAATTCGAAAGACAGGAGATTGAATACCTGGGTCTAGTCATCAGGGAGGGAGAAGTTTCGATGGACCCAGCCAAGGTCGAAGCCGTTCGCAACTGGCCCACTCCCCGCAATCTCCGCGCTGTTCGAGGATTCCTAGGATTTGCCAACTTCTACCGGCATTTCATCAAAGATTTTTCCACCATTGCTCGTCCGCTCAACGATCTCACCAAGAAGAACGTGCCCTGGCAATGGGGTACACCACATCAAAACGTGTTTGATACCCTCCGCCATCATTCATTTCCGCTCTGGTCCTCTCACTCTGGGATCCTAGTCGCCCAACTCGCATCGAAGTCGACGCCTCTGGCTTTGCCACAGGAGGTGCTCTGCTTCAGAAGCACGACGACGGTCTCTGGCACCCCATCGCATTCCGCTCCTCCTCTGTGGAATGCAATTACGAGATTTACGACCGTGAAATGCTTGCCATCATTGATGCTCTCAAGGACTGGCGCCACTTCCTCGAAGGTCTCCCTGAACCTTTTGAGATCATCACCAACCATGCCAACCTCGAATACTGGCGCACCGCACAAGATTTGAGCCGCCGACATGCAAGATGGGCTCTCTACCTGTCCCGTTTCCAATTCCGTCTCACCCACTGTCCTGGAAAAGCCAACACTCAAGCCGATCCCCTTTCCCGCCTCGATATTCATCAAGTCAGCGACGCTGAAGATAACAAGCAACAAATCATCCTCAAACCCGAACTTTTCGCCAAACTCGCCGCCACCAGCATGCTCATCAACCCTCTCGAAGAACGCCTCAAGCAAGCCAGCAACTGCGAAGCTGAGGTCTTAGCCGGCCTCGCTGCTCTGCGCAACTCCGGACCTACTCGACTCGTCAACGGCCTACCAGAATGGGAAGAAGTCGACAGCTTGGTCTTCCACAAAGGCCGAGTCTATGTACCCAATGACGACGACCTTTGCCGCGACGTCCTACAACAGTGCCATGACGACCCCACCTCTGGCCATCCCGGAAATCACGCCACCCTTGAACGAGTTGAACGACAGTACTTTTGGCCCAGCATGCGTGCCTTCGTCAAGAAGTACCTTGAAGGATGCGATACCTGTGGACGCAAGAAGCACATGCAACATCCCCACTCTCTCACTCGCCCCCTCAATGTACCTGCCGGCCCCTGGGAATCAGTCGGCGTCAACCTTATTACCCAACTTCCCAAAGCTCATGGTTACGACGCTATCATTGTCTTCACCGACCACTACAGCAAGCTCATCCACGCCCTCCCGTGTCACTCCAACATCACCACAGAAGACGTCGCCGACATCTACTACCGCGAAATCTTCTGACTACATGGCCTTCCTCTCCAGTTCATCAGCGACCACGGACCTCAGTTCGCTTCAAAAAGTCATGCGTGGATTGCTCAAACACCTCGGGATCAAGTCGAACCTCACCACGGCCTACCAACCTCAAGCCAACGGTCAGACTGAACGCGCCAACCAAGAAGTCGAGAAGTACCTCCGCATCTACACCAACCGACGCCAGGAAGACTGGGATGAACATATCCCTATGGCCGAATTCATCATCAACTCCCGGGTCCACTCTGCACACAATCGCTCTCCTTTTGAAGTCGTTTATGGCTTCCTCCCCTCACTTCAATATTCCCATTGGCAACCCCTCCGGTCTCCTACCCATCGATGACCGCCTCCAACGCCTCAAGGATGCCCGAGAGGACGTCGACGCTGCCTTACAACTGGAAAAAAGGACACCAGAAGGAAGCATTCGAAGCAGGTAAACGTGCAGCTGATCACTTCAACATTGGCGACTACGTCTAGCTCGACTCTAGCGACATCAAAGTCAGGATCCCAGCTCGTAAACTAGGTGACATGCAGCTCGGACCCTACAAGGTCCTTGAGCACATTGGTGAACTTGACTACAAACTCAATCTCCCTCGCAGCCTCTCCCGCCTCCATCCTGTCTTCCATGTCGACAAACTCTCTCGCTGGAAAGGCAACAATGTCAACGGCAATCCTACCACCTCCTCCCGCACCTGTCGAGCTCGAAGGTGAGGTTGAGTATGAGGTCGAATCTATCCTCAACAGCCAAGTCGTCAACCAAGGACAAAAGAAGGTACTTCAATATTTCGTCAGCTGGACCGGCTACAACGACTTGCATAATTCCTGGGAACCTGCCGACAACCTCAAACGTTCAAGAGCCAAGATCAACGAGTTCCACCGCAAACATCCCAACGCCCCCACGCAAGATCTAAGTCATCGAGGACGATGAAGCTTAGAAGGGGGGTAATGTCGTGAACACGGTCAGCCCCTAGCCCCTATCACAACGCCCCTATTTTCGCTCGCGTCCCACCTTTTGATCTCCCATCACCCTTTCTGCATCAGCCCCTATCTTTTCATTTATCCGTCTCGGCATGGACACTCTCTATGGCGCACTGCCTCGTTTCTCCTTTCTTATTCTTCTGCACTACAGGCGCTGCCTTTGATATTTCTATTCATTCGTTCACCTGACTCCTTTCTATTATATCACGCTTCTACGTGCTATTTTACTTCAGGCTACATGAAGGCGAGGGAGGCGCATAGCCTTGCAAATGTCATTACATTGATGCTCTTGGAGAAAGGCATCAATGCCCTCCTGGAAACGGTTTCCGACGAAGCCATCTGAGCGGGGATCTGCCTTGTCACTGTAAAAGAATGGGTAAGCCAACTGAATAAAAATGCAAGGGGTAGAACGTACATTGCGTGGACGGTGCAGTCATACACCTTCAAGCGAAGAGACAAAGGGAAGAACACAGCCTGCCAGTCTGTTATAACAAAATCCCCGGAGCTGTAATAGTGGGCATGGTGCGAGCAAGCAGCAAGGAGGTTGTGAGCGGCGGCAGGCGTCGAATTAGAGGTTGAATTGGGCGAAACCAACTGAAGGCTAGCCCTTTGACCAGACAACACGTCCACACTTCCCAGGTATTCCTGTGCGCAGGTGTACCAGTCTTCCCTTCCTTCTAAGTAGAAGGTCTGGAGGACTTCAAGATCTGGCCAAGGGTGAGCAGTGAATTATGACCAGCATGAGATAGCATACCAATGAGCTGAGGGGTAGCCCCATCTGAGAAGTTAGGTGTGTCGTTCATGAAGGCATTGACCATGAGCCGGACACTGTACATGCGGTATGCTTCGACCCAGGTTGCATCCTCCATGCTCCAATCTGCCGAAGGGGCGGCAGGAATGCGAAGTTTCTTTGCTGCAAGCAACTTACTAACATTTGCCCCAGTCGCACTTTCCTCTGGAGGATACTCCACCTCCATCTACGCCAATTTGTTAGACATGCCACACATGAAGATTTTGGGGAGCCACGCACAAATACGACTTCATGGAACTTTCTTCTGCTCTTCACAGGAAAGACAAACTTCCTATCATATGAGTAGAGCGCTCGAGCCGTAAAGGTGCCCTTGTTCAAGCTGGCAATATCAACATTGAAGAGAGTTTTTGCGTTGCGCGCCATTTCGAAAATATTGAATCGCATTGACTCCATCATGCAAATGTCCGAGTCGCTTTCGTCTGATGAGCCGCTTTGGATGCCTTCCTCAACGCCCATGTCACAGTCAGACTCGCCTGCAGCAGACAGCTTCCTACCGTGCTCCGGGATGAGTGGCTTGACTACAGGGGAGGAGGCAGGCCGCAGTTATTCCACAACGTAAAAGGTAAGAGATAATAAACACACACCTTTTGCTTTTACTTGTGCCCATGTTCCTTTCTCACTGCCTCCTGCATCGACGAAGCGGTCAAGGAGACCAAGCTTCAATGCCCAACGATAGTATGTGTGATGTCAGTTGACTGTGACGTATGCAAGTGTGCAGGAGGGCATTGCTTTGCACCAGGCTTCGGCCAGCTCCTTTCGTGAGCCTTTCGTGCCCCACTTGACATGTCGATCAAGGAACTTCATGAGAGTGACCATATCCTTGGCCGTGTCGAGAGGAAAGCTGGTAAGTGGCATGGAAAATATGCCACAAGTTTTTTGAGGTTGGGGTGGTGAGCTCAGACATGAAGGGCTGCGGCGTTGAGGGAGTGGATGAGCTCGATGGTTTGGAAACCGAAGGCTGGCTCTGAAGGGAAGGCATCCAACGGATCGAAGCCGGATAACCAATGGAAGAAGCATGGGGCACTTGAACCGTCTTGCCTCTTCCAGCACTTGTACTCAATGAGGTCTAGTTAAAAGGGGCGAGAGAGGCTTGACGTACGGCTTGATAACGCATACCCAGATGCTTCATATTGCCATTCTTTGCTAGTGATGTTTGTACTCCCAAGACATTGCCTCCACACTTGGGGCAGGACTGCAGGACATTGGGAATGGGGCCTTGGTTCAGGCCCAGAGCAAAAGCTTGGATGCGCTCGTCCGTCGCGACCTCCATAACAAACACAATGAGGGAAAGAAGAAAACTGTCTCATTTAGATTTGTTGTAATACAGGTCTAGGGGGCCACATTGAGCCGCAGGGAGGACGTTGAGCCGCAGGGAGTGGTCTGACTGCAAAGCCGACTCGGTGAGGTGGTCATGGCGCTTGCGTCACCAGGTCCGGCAATGTCCGAATATCTGTGATCATGACCTGGATCATAATCTCCCAGTGGTCTCGGACTTCTGGCCGAGTTGGCCATGCAGTTTCGCCAGGTCAATCAGCCTGATATGGGTAGGCCCATTAGGACAGATATATCGTGATGACTCTATCCAGATCCAGCATTGCCTATGTTTATCATGGTTGCTAGTCATGGCAGATTTCCCATCGTGAAGGACAGTGCACCTCTGTTGGGACTGAGGAGTGCAGCTCAAAGGACTAGAAGCAGGCTTACCTGCCCAGGGTGACATTAGCGTATTTCCGACCATTGGTTCCATGCATGAGCTTGGTGCCTGTCAACTTCTTGAAAGGTAAAGTCAATTACAAGACATATTTATCAGGCCGCACGATATCCACGCAAGCTCTTTGCGCCTCTGGTCCTCCACCTCTGTGTCTGAATAAGTCCCTTTACCTTACCTTGAGGCGGTGAGGATGGGCCGAGCACCATCTTCCATGGACACTTGCCCATGCTGCTTGCGACAGGTAGGCCGTTGGACCCATGGGATGTGTCCAATTGCAGTGGATTGAACCTCGATTTGAAGGCCAACATACTGCCAATGTACTGATGCGCGCTTCAGATTCACATGTTGGGTTTGGCTATGTTTTGCGTGATACACCGTCTAAAATAGTACTACGGGCTCGTGCCCCTCAAACAAACAATAGGTTCAGTGGCTGCCATGCACACGAGACGGTGGTGAGTAGTATGGCATCATCAAGCGAATTTGGATCATTTGCAAGCTTTGGTCCCATGAGGGCCAGCGAGCTTTCTTTCACTACAACGCCGACTGTGTTGTCGCACTGAACCCAAACGACACCATACAATTTCAAGCGCTTTCAGACCAGGTTGAAGGGGCGAGAGATTAACAAGCCGCTTTCCCACCTGTAATGTAGGTTGTCCGCCTTCTGTAGAAAGGCTGCCCTCGTTGTGAGTTGAAAACAAGATGCCATCGTTTGAAGGCAGAGTTGGCAAGGCGGCTGATAAGATTGCGGGGTTTGCGGCTGGATGTCCGTAAGCCTTCCATGTTGGGCAATGTCTTGAAAATGCTGTAGCCATTTCAGGATCAATGGGCCTGTAACAGTTGCTCTGTGTCCACCTCCTGATAGAGGTGCTTGGTCTAGCATATACTGGATCGAGGCACTTACCTTCAGTTGGTCGCCGGAATAGGCGGAGATGTCGAATTGAGCCGAAAGAGAACTCGGACGTTTTGATCAGTCATGAGGAATCTGGTTCAATCATGTCAAGGAGTGGACAAACAAAACCTGTTTTTATTCAAGCATCGAGAGACTATAGAGGTATGAATACAGCAAGCACAACGGACTCGCCTTGCCCCCCGAATAACTGGTGGGCGTGTAACATGAGAGAAAAAGACGAAGGCACACTGTCATGGCGCCGTAGATTGCTGGACAAGAAGGGCCTATTTGAATGATGAACTGCGACAAATATGTGCTGTTGTACGACACGTTGAGCGAAGAAAAGTGTCACACACAAACCAGGTGGGCAGCCAGACAATTTGGGGTCACAAAGAGATTGGAACTAAGTTCGCTGTATCCGAATATGTGGTGGGAGGGTGTGGGCTGACAATTGTCCTCTGACGTTGGTAGATCGTTTGCAGAGAAGCCAAAACCAAAAGCGATGAGGATGACTGTGCAACAGATGCGTCTAACTCACGGAAAAGGAGGTCATTCAACGCAAGCCTGGAGGAGACATGAATTTAATATACAGGATCGCAAAGAGAACACCACGTACGTGCGTATGTCTTTGGGACATGTCAAGGATGTCACAAAGACGCAGTGGGAAGCAACCTTCATTCGAGGGTGCGTCGACCCAGGTGTCGGCTTGCTTCAACGGTTCAAACTAATGAAGTGTAGGAGGGGATAAGCGAGATGTTCTGGAATCTACCCTATGTGCATCGTTAGTGACATCGTAGTCTGCATTAGAATTTTCGAGGATGCCAACCTCATTATCAACAAGGTGACCTATTCGGTCAGCTACGGTTTGACTTCCAGTAGACGTTGTGTTTGCTGCGTAGTTGTGAGCTTCGTCTTCACCAACCGAATAACCTGCACTCACAGTCACCCATCTACCTTGCCCAGCCCTGCAAATCTTTCTGAACACTGAACCCTCTCAGGGCCCAGTACTTTGCATCCAAGGGGGGCTTAGCGAGCATACGAGTATGAGCCTTAGACTAACCATGAGCGCGCTACGAGGAGTTACAGGAGTGGAGGGTAGGACGTGGTGGAGAAACAGGGCGGATTGTATTGTAGAAAAATGGAACAACTACTATGTACACATATTTGGGACAAATTCGCACGACTTTGTCATCAACAACAAAAGAACCGCTGATTGCAGCCATACTTCCAGATCAACGCCTCCTACTAATTGAGCTTGTTGAGCATCGAAGGCTGCCCGTTAGAAAAGCAGGTCCTCCCCAGTCCGAGCGTTTGGAGTTGCCTGAGCCCGTCAAACGTGTTAGACGAGACAAAAGCAGGAGTGAATTAGTAATTCGCACCAGTCCCACCAAAGGGTCAACTCTCTCGCTCCACCGTTGTTCTGGTGCTCATACAGATGATGTGATAAGAGGGTGAATAATTGCCTGGCGCATTTACGATGGCCGGCATCTTGGACATCCAGAGCGGCTATGACCTGAATATCGATACTTAGAATATATCCCAAAATTGCACGAGATCAAGTCACCAGAGTCGTAACATATGCAATGGAAGCTGGTGTCGTGTGTAAACCAACGCCAGGCAGAAAGGATTTAGCAGTCACTCTAACTCTGAAAATGTGTTTGTAAATCTAATCAGGAGCGTGATCAGTGAGTATCGAGTGCGTTGTGAATTGAAATCACCATGACAAGGAGACTGTTTCGCAGAAATCCGATCCAGGGATCTTGGCCGTCCATCTCCATGTTTTGATAGAATACGTTGGGCCAACACCCAACACGAAAGGTATGTGGCTCTGAACGAAGTTTCCTTTTCACCCTAGAAGCGCAACACATACGTCGTGGATAAAATTACATCATCTGACTCACTCCTCGTCATGCCAGTCGCAGGTAGCGGGACAGAGGAGCTTCCCAACCATATCATCAGCAAAACCCAGCCCGCAATCTATTTTGCCCAAACGCTGAGAGAGTAGGTTTTTGGAGGCTTTGAAATCCACGGACCAAGCCGTTAACTGTCCTTTGGAAAGCTTCAAAACTAATTTGAGCACATGTGCGCAGGTCGGCGTTGAAGGAAAGACCCTTACCATACCAATGATGTGCCCCTGTGTCGCGGAAGTTGAATTGACAAAATCTTCCCCTTGAAGCAAGAGTAGATGCAGCAAGGCGAGATAGCATTCCTGCTCCTGCCTATCTTTACTGGAGAATTATATGCACAGTATTTGGCACATCGATTTGCAGATACTGACCTTGTTTGCATATTTCTCCAATCCTGATCATGCTTCGGGTACTTCCGTGCTTCTTTCGACTCTAGTTGAACCATTTGCGTGAGCCCTACGAAAGGGTCGACCATGCGAGCAAAGTGTTGTCCCAAATGAAATACAGGATCTGTCAAGAACCTACAGTATGGCAAGAAGTGTCAGTGTTGTAACCGAAATCTGCACCCAAAACCTCTTACTCCTTTTTTCTTTTTACCCATAGAAAGCGTGAACACGAAGAATGGAACCGATCTCCAGAAATGCGTTGAGAAGGCTTCTCAACGTCTGCCTGGCGCTGTTGAGGCCGGGATTGAGAACAAGTGGTAGGTGCCATTGACAAGCTTTCCACCGGTGAGAGAGACTTCAAAATATACTCCGCTAAACTTGACTGAGCGCTGCTGCGTGAAGCACAACTGGCGCTGCAACGACCATTCGCAGCCGCAGCAGGGTCAGCTGAGCGCACTTCCGTTATCTGATCGCAGCTAACCTATGATCTATAAACTACGAGCAGCGACCTGGGTGAACTATCAATTCTCAGCACAAACCTGAAGATCCCAATGCCGCGTGCTCTACAGATCTCCTCACGGACCCATCTAAAGGTGGACAACTTTCTCAAGAGGATACAGGCGGCTCACCGGGTTACGGCGAGCAGAGGCTTCATGTGCCAAGTCCTTCACTATAGCACATCTCGACAAAACCTGGAGCCATGGTTTTGGTTAGTGTTAAATGTGGGTTGATGGGTAATGGACTGACATCGGATTTCAGGCCAGTGTACGACTGAACAAGGGACATCTCGTGTTGAGCCGTCGGGTTTGGAAGAGTACCGAAGGCACCACAAGCTCCAGGCGCTGTCATGTCTCTGTGCTCATATCGATGGGGTTCCATACACAGAATCCCGCATAGGGCTAGTGGAAAGCGGAGAGCGCCGCGGAGCATACAATGCAGAATGTGCTGAAAAGTGATGCAGCTACATCGGTCAGTTTTCGAACACATGTGGCATGAGCGCAAAACTCACCCAGTCAAATACAATAGTCTACCTGGACGACTTCTACACAGTCCTGGGCCTCCATGTGAGAAAGTATGCTCTTCGAGGTTCGTAGTCTCGATGAACCAGTACGAACCAGCTGTACTCAAGAGGAATATTCTATGCAGAAACTCCTCTTGACATCACTCAAACACTTGAGAAAGACACTGAGGAGGGGCCAAGGTAAGTGTAATGGGATCAGAATGATATAGGTTTTGTTTACAAAGCAGGTCAGTTGGAATGTACAGTTGGTCGCGGTCTGTTGGGAGTGATTTCCCAGTTACTCCAAAGTGATTTGGGGGTAGAAGAACAAGAGATTTGGGGAAACCTCCACCAATGTGACAAATGCAGGCGCATTGTGTGGAAGCAAACCGCATCCAAACATCGTTGCCGTGGGCAGCGTCGGGTGGTGGCACGACTGTGCGAGCAATGGGGGAAGGAGAATGTCATTGATTTGACTCGGGAGGGCTAGCCTTGCCCAGGGGAGATCCGCGTTTCTAGCGTTGATGTAGGATAGCTCGACAATTTGCCCAATGTAATTTCCCTAAGACAAACAGATACACGTGGGAGGGGAAGGAGGGTACACAAAACCCAGACAGTTAAGGAATTTATCATATCCACGGATACAGTCATGAATTTGTGAGTTTACAAGGATGGATACGCCGTTGGGAAGTTGCGATGTGCCAGCCGTGTGTCTGTGCCGCTGATGCTGTCAAGCTGAATGCAAAACTTACAGCCAGGGAAACCAAGAGGATGTGATTTGATAGAGCAGAGGATCATACTGCATTTTCATCTCATTGCCATCGGGATTGGTGTTGTACGAGATATGGCGAGCTGGAGACTATGTTAGGTTCGATCACGAAGAGACAGGAAGGCAGGGCATGTACTGGAACAGGGCATTCGCCAGATCATCTTATGCAAAGATGGTGGGCGATTGTGCAGGACATAGCTGGACCAACATCAGCAGCAGCGTGTGAGGATCGTAGCAGGCAACATACTTCTATCCTCCAAATGTCGCTCGTAAATCTACTCGTACTGCAAGAGGGGTCAGAACACTCTATACAGCCACCAATGTCTTGTGCACCAGAGTACGGGCTATCCGTAGTGACGGTACGAGGGGAAAGTCGACACCTTGCGTTGACTGGTCTTGACATGCCATTGTTCATGTGGGTCCTATCGCCGTGGAGCCGGAAACCCTTGAGGAAGAATGATCTATTCCAGAATTCGCCACATACCTGGAGCAATTGCTCATCGTCTGCGGTGGTGTGCGCTAGAGCACCTTCAGGCTCGTACCCGCCAAAGAGCTAAGGAGATGTGAATCTTGGATAGAAATCTTGAACGTGGTGCCAGTTCTCTACTCGGATGGGTTGATCAGACACTTGTCGAGCTGCAAAGTCTTCTCGTCCAAATAGGGTCAGCAAAGTGGCAAGAAAGTTAGGATGAACAGTACAGACATCATTGTTATCCTTGGGTGCACTTGGGCCATATAAACACCTGCGGGTTCTCTTCCTCATGACAGGCCTGTATCCCTTTTCAGTTTCAGAGTCTTCCTCCCCCTCCTTGTGCCTCTTGTTGAAGCTCGTCGGTGTCGCGGCTCGTTTTAAGTCAGCAGAGAACTCCCAGACGACTGCTGTTTTGTTGGTCAGGAATACGCGGACGTCTAATCTTCTCTGAGAGACCAGAATCCTTGAGAGTCTCAACACGGCTGGTTGAGCCACTCCTCAAACCAGGCATACTAGCCAGGTGAATCGTCAGGACATAGACAGGTGAATATAGACTCAAACTCATCCAGCAATCCTTCTAACATGTTCTTCGTTGCAGCCACGCCTGATCCTGTAGTATTCTGGAGTCCACAGCAAGCTTCTGCTGACGTCTAAACTTCCACTTCACCATCGGCTGGGACGATTGATTTTCGTTGGACAGGAGGAAGCTTTGGGCTGATCAAGGGGTCAGATAAGATACATTAAGTGAAGAGTGGTACATACTGAATCACGAGGAGTTGGCCATCGCGTGCCATGCACTCCAAAGCAAGTTCCACTGACATCAAAACCAAGCGCCCACTGGCACTGCTGTGCATAGCTGGGGTCGTTCACCCTCTGAGACCAAAGTCCTCCATTCAGATAGAAGTATAGCAGTGGAAATGCATATCTTACCTCTTCTCGCTCGTCGTTCCTCCTGGCATGCCTCGGAGTGCTATTGCCCAAGCCCAGAATTTGAGTCTGACCGTGACCGCGATACACTGTTTGGATGCGGATGAAGGTGTATTTCAGACGCCGACATCGCGTCGCGTCGCCATCACTTTAAATCTCAGTTTCAATTGGCCCTTGAAGCGACTAGCAACCACTTCAGTCACCCCCGGATAGGGGACCCAGAGGTTGGTTAATTCAAGGCTGTCCAAGGACCCTCAGCCCCCCCTGCCCACTGGGCTATCCTGGTTTGGGTGACCCTATGGGCTGCCCATCCTGTCCATTTCTATTTTTGCTGCTATTGGACAACCCATGCTATCCACAGTGTCTGGGGTCCGTTATGCTTTGTTCGAAGTCTGCATATTCCAGTACTCGTCCAATAAATATGTCACCTCTTATCTGTTTGGCGAGATTCAAGATGTTTTGGAAAGGGCTCGTTTGGGGCTTCAATTTGGTATAGCTTGCAGCCGCAGGTAATGCCAAACAAAGTGTAAATTGAACACATTATTCAATAAAAACCATCGTATTTGGTATCTGTGATAAGTTTCAATGCTTGTAATCAGTTGGCCAAACTACCATGTAAATCAGCTGAAAGTGAGTGTAAAGGGATATTAGTAGGGTTGAAATGAGTATATATTATAGGATTACTGCTGATCTGGCTGCATTGTATATTGGTTGTCAAAACTCCGAAATCAGGGAATAGTGTTGTACATCAAATAATATTACCTAATCAAGGACCGTAGTTGGCAAGAGCCCAATGAGACCTTTCTAAAACTGGTTAGATCATCTCAATCGGAGCTCAGATGCAGGAGATATAGGCTGAACACACTTTGGTCTAGCTTATCTTAATTAGTGATTAATTAGATCATTAATTAAGCGCCCACTAATTAATCACTAATTAGTGTTGATCAGTGATGTCACTAATTAGTGCTAATTAATGACCTCATTCTATTAATAAGTAGTGTACCTGATCTACATTAAAATGTGTCAATCAGTGACATCATTGATGGTACCTGATTCATATACTACTGAATTTGGAAATTTCTATTTTAGGTAAATTGATTGGGGGGGGGGGGGGGTATGTAATTTCCTGTTTAGGTAATTGTCAATGTTGTCTTGAAAGCTATTTTAAACAGCAAAACAAACCTGTCCAGGGGCTGTCCATAGGCTGTCCAGGCCTGCCCTAATAGCAATATATTTGGGTCTGGATAGTCCATCAACATTGGACCCCAGACACTGTGGATAGCATGGGTTGTCCAATAGCAGCAAAAATAGAAATGGACAGGATGGGCAGCCCATAGGGTCACCCAAACCAGGATAGCCCAGTGGGCAGGGGGGGGCTGAGGTCCTTGGTCAGCCTTGAATTAACCAACCTCTGGGTCCCCCCTTTCCAGGGTGACTGAAGTGGCGCGAAGCTGCGTAAGGCAGCATAGAGAAGAACAGGGAGAAGAATGGAAACCGCCCGAGGCCGAGCGAGGCTATGCGAGGCAGTGCGAAGAAGAATGATACAATAGGAATGAGTCAGGGAGGCGAATGAATAGAAGTATCAAAGGGCTGTGCATAAGGCAGCGCCTGTAGCAGAGAAGAATAAAATGTAGCAAAGGGAGAACGAGGGCAGCGTGCCATAGTGAAAGTGTCCATGCCGAGACGGAAGTCAAAGGGAAAATAGGGGTTAAAGCGATAAGATAAATGAAAGATCAAAAGATAAGATGAAAAGAGAAATAGGGGCGCGAGATAGGGGCTAGGGGCTGACCGTGTTCACGACAGTAAGGCGATTCCATCAGATTCATTCTCAACTTCACACTTGTTAGTTCCAAATTGGTACTCGTGTACTGGGCGTGTGTTCAACCATCGAGGATTACCCAGTCCACTGTTGATCTTATCTGACATAGATTAGATTCGACTCGAACTCACCGACTCGGATACTCCGACTCGGACTCTCCTAGATACATTCTTATGAGGCTATGCGTTAACTACAGCATTCGTCATTCTTTCGTCTTCACGACTCATACTAACTCATACGCTTACTAGTCATACATGTGACCGCTTACTCAGTCCTTACACAGCTCTATTATTAGTACACTCTTTATGTATATAAGGACTTCCAGTAGCTACCTCAATCTCTATCGTTTTAACCTACGAACTAAGTCACTGCCTATAGCCTACAAGCTACTCGGTAAGACTCTACTCGCTAGTCGCAGTAGTGTTCTTCAGGTTATGAGCCCTGAAGCTCAGTAGATGCGCTGTAATGGCTGCTCTACAAACTTGGTTGGCGCTGTAATGGCTGCCTCCATAGACTGCTACAAAGTCCTGCGCTTAATCGCTGCGACTATGCATGTCTAACCAAGTGGCTGATAGGCCGAACCTATGCCTTTACTCTGCGCTGTTATGGCAGCAGAGATCTGCGCTGTAATGGCTGCAGAATGGGGCAAAGAATGCGCTATTCTGGCTGCTTCTTTGATTTGTGATATACGTTGCTGACGAACCTTGCTTTGACAGATCTCAACAATCAACATGTCTTCCAACGCTCTCAACAACGTCCCCATCCTCGATGGTACCAACTATTTGGATTGGGCCATGCATGCGGAGCAATACCTCCAGATGCAACGTCTCTCGTCTTACATTGACGGCACCCGTCCTTCTGAACCTCCTTCTGATGCTAAACCTGCAGATAAGCTGGCACAAGAGGAGAAAATCAAGAAGTGGGACGAAGACGATGACCAGGCCATGGGAGCCCTCCTCCTCCGCTGCAACAAGAACATCTGCGCCCAAGTCCAGGGCAAAGGTACCTTGAAGGAGTTATGGGATGGTCTCAAGGAGCTATATGGTACTCCGGGCCTCGCTGCGATCTTCGCATACTTCAAGAAGGCGATCCAGTTCCGTATCGGGAATGGAGATCCTCGCCCTGCGATCGCCGAGCTCCAGAACAACCTTGGTCAACTTGGGCAGAACGATGTCTCCATCAACTCGTTCATTGAGGCCATGATCTTGATCAGCAGCTCCCTTCCAAGTACGACAACACTGTCGCTATCCTTCTTAACCAAAAGAAGGACAAGCTCACCTTCGACGCCGTCGTCAAGGCATCACGGCCGAGTACGATCGCGTTGCAACCCGGGCTACCCTCAACAAGTTCACTGGCATCAAGAGGAAAGGGGGGAACCCTAACTTCCGCCAGCAGCAGCAGGGGCAGCAGAAGGATTCAGCAACTCGGGTAACCAAAACTCGGGTTCTTCCCAGAACAAAGGGAAGAAGCGTGGATCCAAGGGTGGCAATAAGAAGAAGGAGAAGGAAAGGAAGTCGCAAGATCATCACTCCCACATGGTCAAACGCCGCCTTCTTAGGCGACCACCTCGTCTCTCTCGCTCCTCAGGAGCATGTGCCTCCCCAGGCTAAAGTCTCGGTTCTTTCCTTCGTGAAGACCGAACCCTCTATCGTCCAACGCCCCATCGATCTCACTCCATCCACCCATCTCCCCGCTTTGGCTGCTAAAGCCAAAGTTGCTCCGTCCCACCAACACCTCGTGCTACCCAGATGTGGAACGCGCCAGGACGAACTGCAGTAAGCTCGATTACCAAAAACCGCCCGGTCACCTCAAAGCATTCAAGGAGGCGGATAAGCGGAAACGAGCTCTTATTGACCGCAATCAGTTCCCCAGGCCTTCCAAGTGTCAAAAGTCCCTCGAGCCTTCCGAACAGTCTGAGGTGCATGAGACCAGCTCGTCTTTGCACCCGACTCCCATCTCCCCCACTGGCACAAGGTGGATCTGGAGAAGGGGTCGACGTTCCCCAACCAACCATGGTGCATCAATCTGGATTGCCTATGGAAAGGGATGGCTCACAAGCACTGGACGGACTCAGTGACACCGATGCCTTGGGGGAAGATGACGACAGCGTCTCCCTCAGCGACGAAGCCGAGCCCCCAGCACTTGAAAAGTTTGGACGCAGTCAAGGACTCGCTCTTCGGCAGTCCCAAGACAGTCTGGGAGAGGATCCGCGACGGAGAACTGGAGGACCCGCTCCACCCCGATGACGAAGTCTCCGACTGTGGCTCCGACGACGGGATGGGAAGCGAACCTTCAGGTCGTAATGGATCAGATCGCCTTTCAGATGCAAAACCATCCGTCTACCTACCGGACTGGGACACCCTGAGGACCGGGCACTTCGACGACAATAAGTACGTCCTCTCTGTTTCTACCAGGAAACACTTGGCTAACTCGTTGCCTCAACAGCTTGTTCAACTAGATATGAATATGCTTGACGACGATGTTTTCTTAGAATTTGCTGTGCAATTAATTCTATTGTTTCGATTCATGATTCATCGAACACCGCTAAGTGTAAAGATGCGCAATGCGCCTCCTGTAAGAAATTTGAGACATTCATACACTGGATGATGGACTCTGGGGCATCAATGCACGTTACCCACCACCCCTCGAAAGAGGACTTGTTCGATTACAAAGTCGTTAAGAACAGTCCATCGTTAACACCGCTTCCAAGGGTACTACCCCTGTCCATAAAAGGAATTGGAAAACTTCGAGTAATTCACACTATCAAAGGTGCTGACGGGTAACGATCGAGACGTAGAATCGATCATCGAACCAGTATATCACATACCCAATCTATCGACTCGACTGTTCTCTACGGGAACTTTCTTGAGTCAACCCAAAACTACTCTTTGGGGCGATTCCCAGTCCATGGGGATCGACGGATTCTGATGGAGAAAATCTCATTAAGGGTCATCCACTTCATCCGGACGACACGATTTATTGGGTCTCTGTAAAGAACTCTCCAACGGATCGCCGATAGAAGTGCAGAAGGTCTCCGGACCACCTGTCGATTACGAGGTCATGCATAAACGCTTTGGTCATCCATCGTGGGAAGTGCTCAAACGAGCCAAAAAGCATACCACGAACTTCCCACCTATGGTGGAAATTCCCAAACATGGACCTTTGTGCCGCGTTGCGCGCAAGGGAAGATGACGCTTGAGCCGTTCCCGGCTTCGAGCAAGCGTGCGAAGCGCCGATTCCAGAAGATCCATTCGGATCTGAAAGAATTCTCCGTCGAATCATACCACAAGTTCAAACCACTTCATTTCCTTCTTTGATGATTGTACGAGTCGTGGATCGTGTGTCCTTCTTCGTCAGAAGAGTGGATCAATACAAGCGATCAAAGATTTTGTCACCATGGTCGAAACCATATACCATGAGAAAATCGAAGAATGGCAGGTGGATGTGGTGGAGAATTCATCAACGAAGAACTCATAGCATTCTTCAAATCAAAAGGAATCAAGCTATCAATCAGCGCACCGTATATGCCACCAGCAGAACGGACGTGCTGAGCGCTTCAATCGCACTATCATGGAGAAGGCTGAGTCAATGCGTCACGACGCTTGCCTGTCCCCATCATGGTGGGAATTTTCCATTCTATATGCTGTTTACGTGTATAACCGAACACCTCTCAGGCGTCTTGGTTGGATTACTCCACACGAAGCTGTAGAAGGAGAAGCTCCAGACGTCTCTAATTGAGAGTCTTTGGATGCGGTGCTGGGTGTATATTCCCAAGGAACAACGATCTAACAAGCTCCTTCCACAGTCGGAGTATATGATCTTCCTAGGATTCCCAGAAGGCATGAAGGCGTATCTATTCATGAGATCGCCAAGGAATGTTCTATTCAAAGCGACTACTTGCTCGCTTCGATGAACTTCACTTCCCAAGGTGTCCTGATCACCTCAGTCACCCTAGGCACAGACCTATAGGTCCTTGAATTTTGCCCAAAAATTGACCTCAGAGGTCCCCATGGAATGTTCCTGGCTGGAACCTTTGGAACACTTCTGCTTTGTTCCTGTTCCAATTCTGCACTGTTCCAGTTCCATGTTCCATGTTCCCTGGGACTGTTCCTGCTATAAATATGCATGGAACACACTTATCTGTTCCATATTACCTAAGGGTGTCTGGGGTCTGTTTCAAAGTTTGGAACACTATTTTGCCACATTTTTTCTGCAGCCATGTCCTTAATACTATGCTGCTTCTGTGCTATTTGTAAGTATAAGTATACTACTCCTGCTCATTACATCTTTTAAGCCAGATTTGAAACATCATTGCTATATATCCTGTTCAAATCTACATTACTATTACACCCTACTATTTTCAATTGATTATTGAGTCACAATGTCACTCATTCCAACTCTTAAATATTTGTTCTAGGGCATTTATACAAGCTTTCCTGTATACTTTATTCTTCTTTTTCTCATTAGAAAGAAACAAGTAGCATACAGGTTAAGAGGCAAACCTTGGTAGGCTGAAATACTACTGATTTGACTATGGAATAGCTTTGCCTCTGGTTTGTGGAATACATTCTAGCCACTTATATGTAGTAAACGATAGTAAACTACTGTCTTGAATACAGCAGAAAGGTAAAGAAGGTGGATAATATAGTGCAATACCATCAGTGGAGTATTCCAGCAATGACAAAACAGTATAGTAATCATGTGATAGAATGATATTAAACCAGTGTTCCAGGCATAGTGGAGCAGAAGCAGGGCAGTGTTCCAAATACAGTGGAACAGTGATAGAGAAGTGTTCCAGGAAGGTGGAACAGTGATAGAGAAGTGTTCCAGGAAGGTGGAACAGTAGTAGAGAAGTGTCCAGGAAAGGTGGAACAGTGGTAGAGAAGTGTTCCAATAGCATGGAACACATAAAAATAGATAAGAACTATGAATAGTTGTGTGTTATAAATAAGTGGTGAGTTATATAACAGACAAAATTAGAACAGTGACATCATTCAGGTACTCTAATTGTTATTATCAAATGCAAATCAGGTACCATCAATGATGTCACTGATTGACACATTAATGTAGATCAGGTACATCACTTATTATAGAATGAGGTCTTATTAGCACTAATTAGTGACATCTTGATTGGCACTAATTAGTGAGTAATTAATGAGCGCTTAATTAATGATCTCAATCACTAATTAAGATAAGGTAACCAAATTTTGTTCAGCTTATATCTCCTGCATCTGAGCTCCGATTGGGATGATCTAACCAGTTTTGGGAAAGGTCTCATGGAGCTCTTACTACTGCGCTCCTTGATTAGGTAATATCATTTGATGTACAATGTTATTCCCTTGTTTCGGAGTTGCACTACCAATATACATTGCAGCCAAATCAGCAGTAATTCCATAATGTATACTCATTTCAATACTTCCAATAATCTTTTATAGTCATCTTTGCTTGATTTACATAGCAGTTTGGCCAACTGATGGCAAGCATTCAGACTTATCACAGATACCAAATACAATGGATTTTATTGAATGATGTGTTGAATTTCCGGGTTGTTTGGCATTACCTGGAGCCGAAAGGTATACCGAATTGAAGCCCCAAACAAGCCTTTCCAAAACATCTTGAATCTCGCATTAATTACTCACTAATTAGTGCCAATCAATGATGTCACTAATTAGTGCTAATTAATGACCTCATTCTATTAATAAGTGATGTACCTGATCTACATTAATGTGTCAATCAGTGACATCATTGATGGTACCTGATTTGCATTTGATAATAACAATTAGAGTACCTGAATGATGTCACTGTTCTAATTTTGTCTGTTATATAACTCACCACTTATTTATAACACACAACTATTCATAGTTCTTATCTATTTTTATGTGTTCCATGCTATTGGAACACTTCTCTACCACTGTTCCACCTTTCCTGGAACACTTCTCTACTACTGTTCCACCTTCCTGGAACACTTCTCTATCACTGTTCCACTGTATTTGGAACACTGCCCTGCTTCTGCTCCACTATGCCTGGACACTGGTTTAATATCATTCTATCACATGATTACTATACTGTTTTGTCATTGCTGGAATACTCCACTGATGGTATTGCACTATATTATCCACACTTCTTTACCTTTCTGCTGTATTCAAGACAGTAGTTTACTATCGTTTACTACATATAAGTGGCTAAGAATGTATTTCCACAAACCAGAGGCAAAGCTATTCCATAGTCAAATCAGTAGTATTTCAGCTACCAAGGTTTGCTCTTAACCTGTATGCTACTTGTTTTCTTTCTAATGAGAAAAAGAAGAATAAAGTATACAGGAAAGCTTGTATAAATGCCCTAGAACAAATATTTAAGAGTTGGAATGAGTGACATTGTGACTCAAATAATCAATTGAAAATAGTAGGGTGTAATAGTAATGTAGATTGAACAGTAGATATATAGCAATGATGTTTCAAATCTGGCTTAAAAGATGTAATGAGCAGGAGTAGTATACTTATACTTACAAATAGCACAGAAGCAGCATAGTATTAAGGACATGGCTGCAGAAAAAATGTGGCAAAATAGTGTTCCAAACTTTGAAAACAGACCCCAGGACACCCTTAGGTAATATGGAACAGATAAGTGTGTTCCATGCATATTTATAGCAGGAACAGTCCCAGGGAACATGGAACATGGACTGGAACAGTGCAGAATGGAACAGGAACAAAGCAGAAGTGTTCCAAAGGTTCCAGCCAGGAACATTCCCATGGGGACCTCTGAGGTCAATTTTTGGGCAAAATTCATAGGACCTTATAGGTCTTGTGCCTAGGGTGACTGAGGTGGTCCCTGATGCCAAACCACTCGAGACCAACCACGAGTTGAAGACTAACCCACCTTCCTCGTTTGGCAATGATGGACCTCCATCTGAATCTAGAGATGATGATGACGACGATGATTTCCTTCCTTGTCCATCCCCAAACTCCCAAACCCCTAAAAGAGGGGTAGCGGTCTGATCGTGACAATGATCGGAACGCTGGTACACACACCAGCTGACCAGCACCCGCCGAACCCTGCGCCGGGAAATCCTCCAGGTGATGCACCTAGAGATCTGCGCGGGGATCGGACCCCAACCAAAGCCTCAGCCTGGCGATGTCTATGGAAATAAACTCCGACAGAAAAGCATCAGACGGACAGGAGAAAAGCACTTGATGAAGGATGACAGACGGCCATGTGGATCTAATCAAGGTGCTGAAAGCAGAGAAAAGGGTGTGTTCCCGCGCCAATACCTGCTACTCCCAGTGTCCGAAAGTGACTCTGATTCGACTTTTGACATACCTGAGGACTTAGAACGCTGTGACGCGTGAAGGGGGAGTTTAATTTTTAAATGCATTTCCTGCTTTCTAAAGCTGTTTTGCCTCCAGTTCCTTCAGTATCGATAGCGCTCCACGCGAGTGGACGTTTAAAGACATCTTGCAGATGCCACTGCAGGAGAAGAAAGGATGGATCAAATGCTTGCAAAGATGAGTTAAAGGCACTCTCTGAACGCAATGTATTCGAAATGGTCGATCTTCCCAAAGGTCGCAAAGCGATCACCAATCGCTGGGTATTCGACGTCAAATCTGACGGTCGTAAACGCGCCCGACTTGTTGCCAAGGGTTTCCAAGAAATCGAAGGCATTGACTACAACGAGATTTTCTCACCGGTGGTTCGCTTCGAATCAGTCCAAACCATGTTAGCCATCACGGCTCTCAAGGATTGGTACATCACCGGGGTCGATGTCAAGACTGCATTCCTCTATGGGAAACTAGATGAGGAAATTTATATGCGTCAACCCGAAGGCTTTGTCATGAAGGGCAAAGAGCACAAGGTTGTACCGACTCCTTCGTGCTATCTATGGTCTGAAGCAAGCATCCCGTGCATGGTACATGGAACTTGCAAAGTCGATGAAGATTCTTGGCTTCAAACGGCTATCGACCGATACCGGGATCTTCATCCTTCAGGATGGACATGGTGGCTTTGTCATCATGATTGCCTACGTCGATGATCTCATCTTCGCGGTCCTAACAAGAGACTTGTTAATGCCAAGAAAGAGGCGTTCAAGCTCAAGTGGGAATGTCGAGACTTCGAAAATCCAACCGAGTTCTTACGAATGAGGATCAGACGTGACGGACAAAATATCCGTCTGGACCAATCTGCCTACCTTGGCACAGTCCTGGACGCTTTGATATGATGGATTGCCGACCGGCACCTACACCTATGGTCGAGGGTTATAGGCCCCTTGAACATACTGGACCTGTCGATATGAAACGACACCACTACTTCCAGTCGATCATTGGATCTCTGCTATACTTGATGCTGGGCACTCGCCCAGATATCGCCTACGCCGTTGTTAAGCTGTCTCAATTTGCAGCTAATCCCTCCGAGGAACACATCAGCAAGGCAAAGTACATACGCAGATATCTTCGAGGAACTATGGACTACGCTCTGGTTCTTGATGGCGCATCCCAAAATGGATTGATCGCCTACTCAGACTCTGATCACACCGCAGATCTGGTCAAACGCCGATCCACAACTGGAAACATGGTGATGTTGGCAAGCACTAGCATTAGCTGGATTTCACACGCTCAAAAGACAGTCGCTAATTCCTCCACCGAAGCCGAATACAATGGCTGTGTCTGACTGTAGTCGACAGGTGATGTGGTTCAAGCACATGTTCAAAGAGCTTGGCATGCCGATCATCGTACCAATCCCTATCTGTTCTGACAACAATGGTGCTATCTTCATCAGCAACAATCCTATTCAGGAACGTCACATGAAACATATCGATGTCAAGTTTCACTACATCCGTGAACTCATCGAGAATGGAGACATCGAAGTTGTGCGAGTCGATACCAACGACAATATCGCTGACATCTTCACCAAACCGTTGGGACGAGTGAAGTTTGAACACTTCAGGGGATTACTAGGACTTGAGTTCTACTCGTCTTAGCCCAATGGGTACACTCGTTAGGAGATGCACTCATTGAGGGGGAGTGTTGATCTTATCTGACATAGATTAGATTCGACTCGAACTCACCGACTCGGATACTCCGACTCGGACTCTCCTAGATACATTCTTATGAGGCTATGCGTTAACTACAGCATTCGTCATTCTTTCGTCTTCACGACTCATACTAACTCATACGCTTACTAGTCATACATGGACCGCTTACTCAGTCCTTACACAGCTCTATTATTAGTACACTCTTTATGTATATAAGGACTCCAGTAGCTACCTCAATCTCTATCGTTTTAACCTACGAACTAAGTCACTGCCTATAGCCTACAAGCTACTCGGTAAGACTCTACTCGCTAGTCGCAGTAGTGTTCTTCATCCACAAGAAATTTTGGCGCCTTATGAGAGAATATGCAGAAGGCAGAGGACTCCACACATCCGACAAGTATGTTGGCCTACACTCTCCATTGTTTCATGCATTGACGGTGTCAGATGGGTGTACTACAGACACGTTGTCCAACCCCGAAGACACACCAGCATCGTTGGGAATGGAGGAAGAACCCTGCCACGCATCGAAGTCATTATTTACCGTAAGATCACACACCCTGACTCTTCTTCATTCATATGTTGACTGTTCATTTTGCAGAGCTCGGAGGTTAGGGTGCTTGTTGTCTTTGCTGTCTGCAATATGGATGGGGCCTAGTTTTTATTTCTTAATGTAATCTTGAGTGTTTGCGACTGTGTGGTGTAATAAATCCGACTTGACCTTTCACACCCTTGGTTTCATGGCCATGTTGCGTGTTCTCGTTGTTCTCAGCGGCGGCAACTCATTTTGCTGGCACGGGTTCTAGAAGCATAATACTTTGTTGGGGGCACTATGTAATATGTTTAAGGGGGAGGTGATCCTTGTTGATCTTATCTTATGTAGATTAGATTCGACTCGCGACTCTCGCGACTATCCGACTCGGATTATCTCCTAGATATATACTTATGAGGCTATACGACATCTAGAGTATTCGTCATTCTATCGTCTTCCCGACTCCATACTGACTCATACATACATGTGACTGCTTACACTGCTCTATTATTAGTAACACGCAAATATGTATATAAGGACGCTCGTAGCTACCCTCAATCTCTATCACTTTAACCTACCAGTTAAGCCTACAAGCTACTCGGTAAGACATCTACTCGCTAGTCGCAGTAGTGTTCTTCAGGTTATGAGCCCCGAAGCTCAGTAGTTGCGCTGTAATGGCTGCGCTACAAACTTGGTCGCGCTGTAATGGCTGCCTCCATAGACTGCTACAAAGTCTGCGCTTAATCGCTGCGACTATGCATGTCTAACCAAGTGGCTGATAGGCCGAACCTATGCCTTTACTCTGCGCTGTTATGGCAGCAGAGATCTGCGCTGTAATGGCTGCAGAATGGGGGCAAAGAATGCGCTATTCTGGCTGCTTCTTGATTTGTGATATACGTTGCTGACGAACCTTGCTTTGACAGATCTCAACAATCAACATGTCTTCCAACAACGCTCACAACAGTATCCCCATGCTCGATGGAACCAACTACCTGGATTGGGTCATGCGTGCGGAGCAATAGCTCCAAATGCAGCGTCTCGCGTCCTACATCGATGGATCTCGTCCCATCGAGCTCCCCTCAGAAGCCACCGCTACTGAGAAAGCAGCTCAGGATGAGAGAATCCTGAAATGGGACCAAGACGATGACCAGGCCATGGGAGCTCTCCTCCTCCGTATCAACAAAAAACGTCTGCGCCCAGGTCGCGGACAAAGGTACGACGAAGGAATTATGGATTGCTCTCAAGGAGCTATACGGAGCCCCAGGGCTCGCGGCGATCTTTGCGTACTTCAAACTGCGATCCAGTTCCGTATCGGGAACGGAGATCCTCGCCCCGCGATTGCTTGAGCTCCAGAACCACCTTGGTCAGCTCGGCCAGAACGATGTCTCCATTGACTCGTTCATCGAGGCCATGATCTTGATCAGCAGCCTCCCTTCCAAGTACGACAACACTGTCGCCATCCTCCTTAACAACAAAAAGGAGGATCTCACCTTCAACGCCGTCGTCAAAGCCATCACGGCTGAGTACGATCGCGTCGGCCAACCCGGCTACCCTTAACAAGTTCACATGGCATCAAAAGGAAAGGGGGAAACCCTAACTTCCGCCAGCAGCAACAAGGGCAGCAGAAGGATTCCAGCAACTCGGGTAATCAAAACTCGGGTTCTTCCCAGAACAAGGGAAGAAGCGCGGATCCAAGGGTGGTAACAAGAAGAAGAGAAGGAAAGGAAGTCGCAAGGTCACTTCCCACATGGTTCAGGCCGCCTTCCTAGGCGACCATCTCGTCTCTTCCTGCTCCACAGGAGCATGTGCCTCCCCAGGCCAAGGTCTCGGTCCTTTCATTCGTGAAGACCGGACCCTCTAATCGTTCAACGACCTGCCAACCTCACTCCATCTACCCATCTCCCCGCCTCGGCTGCTAAAGCCAAGGTCGCTCCGTCCACAGAAACCTCGTGCTATCCCGACGTGAACGCGCCAGGAAGAACTGCGGTAAGCTCGATCTACCAAAAACCCGCCCGCAACCTCAAATCTTTCGAGGAAGCGGATAAGCGGAAGCGAGCTCTTATTGACCGTATCAGTTCTCCCAGGCCTCCCAAACGTCAAAGATCGCTCAAGCCCATCGAACAGGCTGAGGTGCATGAGGCCTGCTCGCCTCTGCACGACTCCCATCTTCCCCACTGGCAACACGGTGGATCTGGAGAAGGGTTCGACGTTCCCCAACCAACCATGGTGTGTCAATCTGGACTGCCTATGGAAGGGGACGGCTCACAAGCACTGGACGGACTCTCTGACACCGACACCTTGGGGTAAGACGACGACAGCGTCTCCCTCGGCGACGAAGGCGAGGACCCCTCGCTCTTCGGCGCCCCCAAGACGGTCTGGGAGAGGATCCGAGACGGAGAACTGGAGGACCCACTCCACCCCGACGACGAAGTCTCCGACCTGGGGCTCCGACGACGGGATGGGAGGCGAATCTCCAGATCGTTATGGATCAGATCGCCTTTCAGATGCAAAACCATCCGTCTACCTACCGGACTGGGACGCTCTGAGGACTGGTCACTTCGACGACGATAAGTACGTCCCCTCTGTTTCTACCAGGAAACACTTGGCTAACTCGTTGCCTCCACAGCCTTTTCAATTAGATTGATAGCTTGACGACGATGTATTCTTAGAATTTGCTGTGCATTAAATTCTATTGTTTCGATTCATGATTCATCGAATACCGCTAAGTGTAAAGATGCGCAATGCGCCTCCTGTAAGAAATTTGAGACATTCATACACTGGATGATGGACTCTGGGGCAATCAATGCACGTTACCCCCCTCGAAAGAGGACTTGTTCGATTACAAAGTCGTTAAGAACAGTCCATCGGTTAACACCGCTTCCAAGGGTACTACCCTGTCCATAAAAGGAATTGGAAACTTCGAGTAATTCACACTATCAAAGGTGCTGACGGTAACGATCGAGACGTAGAATCGATCATCGAACCAGTATATCACATACCCAATCTATCGACTCGACTGTTCTCTACGGGAACTTTCTTGAGTCAACCCAAAACTACTCTTGGGGCGATTCCCCAGTCCATGGGGATCGACGATTCTGATGGGAGAAATCTCATTAAGGGTCATCCACTTCATCCGGACGACACGATTTATTGGGTCTCTGTAAAGAACTCCAACGGATCGCCGATAGAAGTGCAGAAGGTCTCCGGACCACCTGTCGATTACGAGGTCATGCATAAACGCTTTGGTCATCCATCGCGGGAAGTGCTCAAACGAGCCAAAAAAGCATACCACGAACTTCCCACCTATGGTGGAAATTCCCAAACATGGACCTTTGTGCCGCGGTTGCGCGCAAGGGAAGATGACGCTTGAGCCGTTCCCGGCTTCGAGCAAGCGTGCGAAGCGCCGATTCCAGAAGAATCCATTCGGATCTGAAAGAATTCTCCGTCGAATCATACCACAAGTTCAACACTTCATTTCCTTCTTTGATGATTGTACGAGTCGTGGATCGTGTGTCCTTCGTCGTCAGAAGAGTGGGATCAATACAAGCGATCAAAGATTTTGTCACCATGGTCGAAACCATATCCATGAGAAAATCGAAGAATGGCAGGTGGATGGTGGTGGAGAATTCATCAACGAAGAACTCATAGCATTCTTCAAATCAAAAGGAATCAAGCTATCAATCAGCGCACCCGTATATGCACCAGCAGAACGGACGTGCTGAGCGCTTCAATCGCAACTATCATGGAGAAGGCTGAGTCAATGCGTCACGACGCTTGCCTGTTCCCCATCATGGTGGGAATTTTCCATTCTATATGCTGTTTTACGTGTATAACCGAACACCTCTCAGGCGTCTTGGTTGGATTACTCCACACGAAGCTGTAGAAGGAGAAGCTCCAGACGTCTCTAAATTGAGAGTCTTTGGATGCGGTGCCTGGGTGTACATTCCAAAGGAACAACGATCTAACAAGCTCCTTCCACGGTCGGAGTACATGATCTTCCTAGGATTCCCCGAAGGCATGAAGGCGTATCTCTTCATGAGATCGCCAAGGAACGTTCTATTCAAGGCGACTACTGCTCGCTTTGATGAACTTCACTTCCCAAGGTGTCCTGATGCGAAAGCACCTCAAGACCAACCACGAGTTGAAGACTATCCACCTTCCTCGTTTGGCAATGATAGACCTCCATCTGAAGATGAAGATGATGATGACGACGGTGATTTCCTTCCTCGTCCATCAAACTCCCAAACCCCTAAAAGAGGTAGCGGTCCTGATCGTGCCGACGATCGGAACGTTGGTGAACAACCAGCCGACCAGCACCCGCCGAACCCTGCGCTGGGAAACGCTCCTGGTGATGAACCAAGGAGATCTGCGCAGAATCGGACCCCAAACCAAGTCTCAGCCTGGCGATGTCTACGGAAATAAAACTCCGACAGAAAAGCATCAGACGGATCGGAGAAAAGCACTTGATAAAGATGACAGACGGCCATCTGGATCTAATCAAGGTGCTGCAAGCAAGGAAAAAGGTGTTCCCGCACCAAAACCTGCTACTCCCCGTGTCCGAAAGTGAATCTGATTCGACTTTTGACATACCTGAGGACTTAGAACGCTTGACGCGTGAAGGGGGAGTTAATTTTATGCATTTCCTGCTTTCTAAAGCGGTTTGCCTTCAGTTCCTTCTGTCGATAGCGCTCCACGCGAGTGGACGTTTAAAGACATCTTGCAGATGCCACCGCAGGAGAAGAAAGGATGGATCGATGCTTGCAAAGATGAGTTAAAGGCACTCTCTGAACGCAATGTATTCGAAATGGTCGATCTTCCCAAAGGTCGCAAAGCGATCACCAATCGCTGGGTATTCGACGTCAAATCTGACGGTCGTAAACGCGCCCGACTTGTTGCCAAGGGTTTCCAAGAAATCGAAGGCATTGACTACAACGAGATTTTCTCACCAGTGGTTCGTTTCGAATCAGTCCGAACCATGTTAGCCCTCACGGCTCTCAAGGATTGGCACATCACCGGGGTCGATGTCAAGACTGCATTCCTCTATGGGAAACTAGATGAGGAAATTTATATGCGTCAACCCGAAGGCTTTGTCATGAAGGGCAAAGAGCACAAGGTGTACCGACTCCTTCGTGCTATCTATGGTCTGAAGCAAGCATCCCGTGCATGGTACATGGAACTTGCAAAGTCGATGAAGATTCTTGGCTTCAAACGGCTATCGACCGATACCGGGATCTTCATCCTTCAGGATGGACATGGTGGCTTTGTCATCATGATTGCCTACGTCGATGATCTCATCTTCGCGGGGTCCTAACAAGAGACTTGTTAATGCCAAGAAAGAGGCGTTCAAGCTCAAGTGGGAATGTCGAGACTTCGAAAATCCAACCGAGTTCTTACGAATGAGGATCAGACGTGACGGACAAAATATCCGTCTGGACCAATCTGCCTACCTTGGCACAGTCCTGGAACGCTTTGATATGATGGATTGCCGACCGGCACCTACACCTATGGTCGAGGGTTATAGGCCCCTTGAACATACTGGACCTGTCGATATGAAACGACACCACTACTTCCAGTCGATCATTGGATCTCTGCTATACTTGATGCTGGGCACTCGCCCAGATATCGCCTATGCTGTTGTCAAGCTGTCTCAATTCGCAGCTAATCCTTCCGAGGAACACATCAGCAAGGCAAAGTATATATGCAGATACCTCCGAGGAACTATGAACTACGCTCTGGTTCTCGATGGCGCATCCCAAAATGGATTGATCGCCTACTCGGACTCTGATCACGCTGCGGATCTGGTTGCACGCCGATCCACGACTGGAAACATAGTGATGCTGGCTAACGCTAGCATTAGCTGGATTTCGCACGCTCAAAAGACTATCGCTAATTCCTCCACCGAAGCCGAATACATGGCTGTGTCTGACTGTAGTCGACAGGTGATGTGGTTCAAGCACATGTTCAAAGAGCTTGGCATGCCGATCATCGTGCCAATCCCTATCTGTTCCGACAACAATGGTGCTATCTTCATC
Organism: Coprinopsis sp. MPI-PUGE-AT-0042; assembly: GCA_020736565.1. NCBI lineage: Eukaryota > Fungi > Basidiomycota > Agaricomycetes > Agaricales > Psathyrellaceae > Coprinopsis > Coprinopsis sp. MPI-PUGE-AT-0042. The sequence goes on from JAHBOF010000142.1 coordinate 154,435, forward strand.
AGCAACAATCCTATCCAGGAACGTCGCATGAAACACATCGATGTCAAGTTCCACTACATCCGTGAACTCATCGAGAATGGAGACATCGAAGTCTTGCGAGTTGATACCAATGACAATATCGCCGACATCTTCACCAAACCGTTGGGACGAGTGAAGTTTGAACACTTCAGGGGATTACTAGGACTTGAGTTCTACTCGTCTTAGTCCAATGGGTACACTCGTTAGGAGATGCACTCATTGAGGGGGGAGTGTTGATCTTATCTTATGTAGATTAGATTCGACTCGCGACTCTCGCGACTATCCGACTCGGATTATCTCCTAGATATATACTTATGAGGCTATACTACATCTAGAGTATTCGTCATTCTATCGTCTTCCCGACTCATACTGACTCATACATACATGTGACTGCTTACACTGCTCTATTATTAGTACACGCAAATATGTATATAAGGACGCTCGTAGCTACCTCAATCTCTATCACTTAACCTACCAGTTAAGCCTACAAGCTACTCGGTAAGACATCTACTCGCTAGTCGCAGTAGTGTTCTTCAATCCTCGAATCAGGAGGCAAGGATATGACTGTATAGGTATAGGTATACTCCTAACTAGATGTATCTTAATTATTGAGATGTCGTCTGATCGTCTGGCTATTGTATACACCGGTGACGCTGAAAGTAATCAGAACAAATGAAAGAAATAGGAAGGACAGGTGAGAGTGAGGAGGGGAGGATACAGGCATAAGGAATAGGCAAGGTCGGCGCTAAGCGCTAATGTGCTGAACTCAATTAGGAAGTGTAACTGCCAAATCGGCTATGTCGGGCATAAAGCGAAGGATCTCGTTCCGTCCTCAGACGAACAGTACTCCTTGCACAGGAAGGGTACGTCTAAGGACAAGTTGGAATGATTTTTGGAATGGTGGAATATCCACCTCTTATAGGTCTAGCGTATTATTAGGTTTGTCGTCAATGGGCAAAGTACGTTCTATTTCATTGATGATCACATTCAGATCAAATCCCATGGTATGATATGAATAGCTTATCAGTACTTCTATGGCACTATATACCCTTATGTGATCAGGCCACAATATATAAGAATGGGCTGGATATATGCTGACTTTGTTTGAAACTTAGTGTACGGGCGCCGGCTTAAAAGAGCCTGAACGATCATGTGTGCAGCTAACATTGACCTCTGAGCTATTCTGATCTTGGTATTACCCCACGAGATTGGTATCTACCAGTCCTATCATCCACTCAAAAGCTATCCTATTGCTATGTACAGATTTATTGTACGATGGGTGATTCCTTAATTGAGGCGCAGAAACTCGGTGTCTGTTAGAACCCACCCATCTTCAACGTTTGACGGCTCTCTACATCTGTTATTACGAAGCTTCCACATGAAAACAGGCTCTATGCTGTTAAGCAGAGTCCTCCGGTTCATGGGCCAGTACTCTCTAAATGTTGCTATCTCTACCCCTTCGTCATCGAGGCAGCAGACTGTTTGGGTGCACCGTATCAACTGTCCACATTTGTGTGGGGTTGTCGACAGCATATCTTGGACGCATCTGAACCCCCTTGACCTGTACTTCCTCATCCAGTTCACATCCTTGTTCCTCATCCCGTATTTTCCATTTACCCAGCCAACACGTCTTGAGGTGGTTTCAGCATACAGGCTGACCACGCCGAAGTAGGTGAGTAGGTTCATGACTGTTGTGGAGTGGAACGCAATAACGGCTGCAACCGCAGATCTATGCAGGTTGTATATTAGCATTTATTTTTATCTTTTATGAAGCATGCACTTACTCTGTAGATGTCACAAGCACATTGATAAGAGTGCCCTTCTTCAGTACCCAGAAGTACCAAATCTTCTCGAGTCCTGGGATCGTACAGTAACTTCCGGACTCTCTCTTCCCGAAGGCCTTCAGATCTTCTCCCTTGAGATGAACAAGGCCATGAATCGTGCATTTCAATATTCTTTTTAACTGGTTTGCTGACCTTGAAGGAACATAGATGTCGAGGTCACCAGGTACAACCATGCCAGGGTCAATGATGGACAGGACGGTTGAGCCGGCGATGCAAGCTCCTATTTCATGGAATGCTTGGAGGGCTAGGCTGGTGTCTAACTCGAAGTCCCTGAAGGCCTCGAATATGCGTCTGTTGACCTCGTACTTGCTAAGCTCCCACAATTCTTTCGATGTTTTCCTCAGTGCAGGCAGATCGAATACTCCCACGAGCTGCACGATGCGATGCTTCACCTCGAGCGGGCACCTGCGCCAGTGATGCCAGACTGTCATATCTTGGCCGGGTTCTTGTCAGAATTCATCTGCCATGATGATCGGTAAAGGAACTTACCCTCTTCCCACATATCGCTCGAATGTGCTAGTCAATGTGCGAGCCCGTATGCTTGTTGCTTATATTTGGTGTGACTCATTGATGGGGGTTGGATAGAAGATTATGGTGCATCTGCAGTCCTGTATATACCCTTGGATGACGTACCGATTCGACATTATTTGCCCGCTTGAGATGATCATTGCGTGCTCTTTCTGTGCGAGTCATGTCTTGTTATTACACATGTGCCTGTTGTTCTCGTACTCTATGCACAAGGACAATGCACTACGCATGTGTTTCAGATCACATTGTTCTATATGCTATGCATATCCTTCTAAACAAATCCCCCCGATCCTTCCGTTGGCCCTCGATCTTTTATATACCGCAACAGTATGTGTTCCACCTATCAAGTCACTCCGTCTTGTCATCTCCTGTCGTATGCAACGGCATTCCGTTCAATTGCTTCCAGGTGTCCTCAACCTATACGTCAGACATAAATATAGAATTCCGCTTAACACGGGCTGTACCATGAAGCCATATGATTCAACATAGTGTGACTCTTCAATAGTTCCACAGTGCATATATGTGGTGCAGATTAGGCTTTAGTTTATGCGTGCATGGTAATGTTGGGCGCCTATCACTCTTTGTTCTCATGGATTGTACGTGCTTGTCTCTATGGGTGGAGCTTAAACTTGGCTGGGTACCATTTATCTGACTCCTCCTTTCATGTTTCGCCATTTCTAAACCGTGGATTTGCTCATATGTCGTACTAAAGTCGACAGATGCACTGGATATGCCCATAGCACCATCATTAAGAGCAACTCTTTGCATATCATGACTCTATATCCTCTCAGATACCAGGAGGGTCTCGAGTATATAAGGATGTGTTTCATTCTCTTGGATTATTTACTCTCCTTCTTCTCTAACCACCACCACCTATTGCCTCTTCTTTTTATAAGCACGTCATCTGCGTCATCTGCTAATTCCAAGTTTACATCTGGAACGACAGGGTACGTGGTTTATTGGATCATCTGTATGTGAATATTAACAGTCCTCCCCAAGACGACGTTCTTCTGGACGTTTGCGAAAGTCCCAAACTGCTGGAGAAGGGTTAGTTTTATTAGTTTTATACTTAGTCTTCGCTTTTACTGTTTACCGGAAGCGCAACTTACACCCATTAAACAGGGATACTCTCAGGCGTATCAATAGCGCTGTCTTGGACAGTATGTTGACAGATGTCAAAGATCACAAAGGAGGGTAAGCTGACCTTTTCCTGCACCCCTTATCCATGTGTGTCTACCATAATGTGCTTTGAAAATGTTGTGTGCTTACAGATCTCGTCTTTCTTCTATAGTGCCTTACCCGATCCTGCATATCGTGGACCGTCTGTGTCCAAGGTTCAGACTCAGGTGCGATCCCCTCCTCCTCTTTCTCAGCTGTCTTCAAAGAGGACGACTGTGTCGTAAGTGTGTCTATCTTCCACCATCAATCCTGTTACTTATTTCAAGTTGTAGCTCGTCTCGTTCTGGTGCAACTCGAACAGAGTATGGTCGGGAACCTCTGGCTAGCCCCGACACTGCTGGGGTGGACGCTCCTCTTGGTTCTCAAGGGACGGTGTCTGGGAAGCGGCTTAGCCTCAAAGGGAAGCATAAATCCTCCTCTCTTCGCGCACGTCAGAGTCCCTCTCGCATGGCATCCCCTTCGATTGATGAGACGACTGTGGTCGTGCAGGATTCTAACACTGGAGTAGATGCTGCCTTTGACTCTATCGATAAGGATTTGGTTGGCGCTAGTCGTGATATATCTCGTGCTTCATCACCAGTGAAACTGCGTGCCTCTTCTCTGGTGAAACTTCGTGCTTCATCCCCAGCGAAACGGCTTGTTTCTATCAAGAGGTTGGTATATCTTTATCTTTGCATATTGCTTTATTTAATGCTATTCATAGATATAGATCATCTGTATCGCCGTCCCCTCAAGGGACAGTTGATAGGCGTCAAAGGGTTGATAGGTACGTGCATCTGCTTGGTCTTATTATACGCTAACTTGTTTAAAGGATTAAGAAGAGGCTTCATATTGATTCGCCTTCTGACGATGGCTGGTCTTCCAGCCGTGACAATGAGTACAATTTAAACGATCCCTTCATGTAGGATTCTATTTTATTTACTGTTTATTACATTCGGTTTTGACCTTGCTATAGAGATGATGAATCTGCTGTCGTGTCTGACTGCCCGTTGGATATAACGACCCTACCTGGCAAGCACTCTATCGACAAATATGTGACTGAATATTCCGAATATTCTGATGATACTGACGCTGCTAATCGCCTAGCTGACGGAGATGAAGGGTTCGTAGACTATGTGTTTCTCCTTTTTTAATACCAAAACCATGTTACTTACCACATATACTAGCACAATCGACACCCTAGACCTTCTTCAAGCTGCTCGGAGGAAGAAGCGAGAAAGGAGTGACATTCAGATAGGGCTGGACAAGGCGATGGCTAGGGATGAACAGTCAGAGGAGGAGGCCATCGTGGTTAGACAGTCGTCTCTTGCTGTTTCAGATGGTACGTTATATCGCGCACTACTCACATATATATAATTTTATGTTCTAACATTAGGCCTTCTAGTCTCTATTGCCAGTGAAAACGACAAGTTTGTACCTTCGTTAACCTCTTAACGCAAATTGGGCTAATTGTATGTACAGATCGCCAATCCAGGTTCCTGTCACTTCAGTCAACCATGGAACTACCCCCTCTTGGGGTATTGAATTTGGCCTTCCAAAAGGCCTAAAGGGTACCCTTCCATACTTGAGTTCCATGTTCTGTTCCACATCCCAGTTCCACTTCCACTATGGATTATGGAACTGTCTGCTTATTTTATGGATCTTTTCAAGCTCCATTTAGCTAATGGATCTCACTTGGAATGGGTAGGGGTGTCTGGGGTCCTTCTATTCAAAGCTATATTTACATTAATCCCCTCTTTTCCGACATAATTGATGGTGCCTGATCTTCATTTGATAATAGTCTAATTATAGAATATCATTTATCAATGACATCATTCATTAGTGCCTGAATGACATCACCTGTTAGGGCTGATATCATATTATGTAATTTCTAATTTACATAAGCTCACTCATGGGAATAAATGGAACTATAGAACTATGGATCTGGATCTGGAGCTATCATTGTGGATGTGGAACTAGGACAATGGATGTGGAACTCGACCATGGATATGGAACTCAATCATGGATGTGGAACTGGATTCTGAATATGGAACTGGATCATGGATGTGGAACTGGGTTATGTATGTGGAACTGGATTATGAATATGCAACTAGATTATGGATGGAACTCAATCATGGATATGGAACTTGATCATGGATGTGGAACTAGATTATGGATATGGAACTGTGAATATAGAACTGTGTGATAGAATATGAAAGTTTGAGTTAACAGCTATCAATTCATAAAAGCAGGCAGATCGGTTGCAAAGTCAACTGGGAGTTAACTTCCGAATCATCCCCAACACGCAGGGGGAAGATGATCAGCTTTCAGCCAGAAGTCTAGAGGGAAGGGAGGAGCTCGGAGGCAGACCCACAGCGGCAGCAAAGCCGCTGCACCAGAGACACCCTTAAGAGCAAAGTGCTCGCCCGTGCATTGGGTGCGCACAGGCCAATTTCTAGTTCTATTTAATCTTCACAGACATAAGATATGTTGAGACTGCAATAGTAAGTATACTTACTCAGCAATACTAGAACAGAGTAACCAAGCACAGTAGACACCAAGCACAGTAGATTGCAGAAACATGTTTATGTTAGAGGTCAAAACAAAACAAAACAACTATATATTATTTATGATATGATGAGGTTGAAGTCTAAGCCTGAAGATCAAGAAGACTTGATGTGTAATACTACACCAATGCACAAAACAAGATCAGCCAAGCAAAGAAAGTATTGTAAATTGTTGACTCAATAGTAGCAATAAGATGGGCAAAACAAAGATAAAGAAGAAAGGAAACATAAGAGAAGGAAAAGGAAAAGAGGGGATTAATGTAAATATAGCTTTGAATAGAAGGACCCCAGACACCCCTACCCATTCCAAGTGAGATCCATTAGCTAAATGGAGCTTGAAAAGATCCATAAAATAAGCAGACAGTTCCATAATCCATAGTGGAAGTGGAACTGGGATGTGGAACAGAACATGGAACTCAAGTATGGAAGGGTACCCTTTAGGCCTTTTGGAAGGCCAAATTCAATACCCCAAGAGGGGGTAGTTCCATGGTCGACTGAAGTGTTCCTGTCGCCGGTACAACTGGATCTGATCTATTGCCGTCTATCCCTGATAAGACACCAGATTCTAATCAGCCGGGTCCTTCTTCACCCTTCACCCCTAGAAAGAAAGGTAGAGGCTTTGGTGATGTCTTCAAGAGTGTCGAAACACCTCATGGTGGTACCCTCCTCGACGATTTGTATACGTCCTATGTCAAGTCTCTCCCAGCCCAATGTGAGGTTATGGACGAGAGCCTTCAAGACCCGCACCTCAAGAAGTACTATCGCAACCTTCCTAAATTAAGGTTAGTTTCCTCCCATATCTCCTCCGCATCTACTAACTCTGCCATAGGTGAGGTACGTTCGAGTCATAGAGCAATGCTAGGGGGCAAGGTATGATCATGTTCTCCCGTTGGTCTCGCATGTGCCGTGCTATGAGTTTTGAGTAAGTGTTTGATAGCGCACCTGAATAAATCTGATCGCTTCTTTACAGTACCTGCGTGAATGCTATCGAATTCAGATCTTACGCCAATTTCATCAACCCTTCGAGGATATCCCCCCTCGATGTGTGCGTAAAGCAGATCGGTATTGGTACCCGCCCACGGTATTCTCTGTATACTCTAGGTCACAGGCCCGCTATATGTTTATCAACTATTTTCTGCGACGCATCTCATGTTCTGGTACCACCGGAACGAGGGTTGAAGCAGAAATCTTTAAGCAGGATATTCCATTCCCAGGAATGGGAACGGTTTGTAGGGTTCATGTGCACTGTATTCAATCACGACAAGATGAGCGCTCAGCTCTCCAAGGACCCCTATTCAGTTCTCTACCAAAGCTTATTTTGGTAAAGGTAGGATGCTATCCCTTCTTGTTTGTATACTGTGCTGAACAATATTTAGCTCGGGATGGCAATACTCGAACTGACCGTTTCTCGTCCATGTTTAGCAACATTTCTAGTCCGTCCATCAAAGGAAAGGGCACGACTGCGGTCGCCACCGAAAACTTCTCTCTTGAATATGATGCCGAAAGCGAGTGACCTATTATACTCTATCCTGTTATGTCTTCTAATCCAACTCTAAATTAGTTCCGGTATATGATGCTCGTGACATAGAGCTTGACTTCGGATCAGATCTGTCTAGAATCGACGATCTTCCCAAATGGTCTGAAGATGTACCTCTTGGGTCCTTTGTTATCGTTGGGTACACTGTCTCTGTTTTCATGGTTGAGAAGACCCGCAGTTGGTCTATCAGTCTGAATATTCAGTGGGCTATCATTCTGGGTATCCCTGACGCCTAGTGTGACCTTTTGCCTCTTTATACTATTACAACCCTGTCCTTATACCACCACCTATATACATCTGTACTTCGTCTGTATTTCGTCTCAATCTTATATGATTTCCGTATTCGCGAATATTGATCACTCCGAAGGCGCCTGATTAGTATGCTCTGTAAGGCAACTTCAAGTCGAAGCCGCCTCATCAGGCTTTGATCCGATGCCACATGTCACTTATGTTATGGGTAACTGACGCTTGCTCTTCGTTGCCTAATCCTTCGGGAAGGACACACTCAGATATAATGACTTGTCGAAAGGTTGACTTAATATGCCCATACTTCGGTCGTCAATATCGATGGCAGTCATGTGATTAAGGTGAAGAGTGTGGAACCGTAGAGGACATGAAGGCTGCGTGCTAAGGCCAAATGATATGCATAGAATGAACGTCCAAATGTCAATCAAGGGTATACACTCAATAATCTTTGATTGGCATGTACTTGAACCCCTTCGGCAAGCTCATAGATCCTACCTAGTAGGTACCACTTTACTGGACCCTATGTGATTCGAGTCGGAAACTCTATGTGCTGAGTAAATGTATTGCTACCTGTTTTTCATGCACGAGCATGCCCCCTGTGCAGTTCTTTCAGTCAGTGCTGCCTCCGTCTGATCATATTTTGACGGTCCTGCACACGATTGTGGAATAGCTATTAGTATACGACCCGTTTATCGCGGTAAGGGTTCGTTTGCACGAGACAATGCTGTTCCATCTATTTTTAGATTATAGAGGGTCGTCTGCGCGTAACTTGAGGCTTTTTGACCCCAATGCAATTCATCAGATGAGCAAACATCACACATAATATCTAATAGGTCTTACGCTGTGCCCTCAGGCTATTCACACCAAGTTACATGATATTTGAATTGCAGAGGTGCATCAGGCCCATTATTAAACTGATCGTTTGGCGCATCACTTTACAGCCATCAGTAGCAGTTGCGTGGCGCTTTCCTGGACCTCTCGAATATCGGGTTCTTTGTTCCGCTGTGGCTATTTATACATGCTACATTCCGGCGTCCCTCACTTCGTGGAGTCTAAGGCTGTTACACCAGCTTTTGTTTGCTAATAAAACACCATATTTGTATCAAAATGAGTTGGCTATACTGGCGCCATTCTTGCGCTTAATAGGTGAGTATTGCACCATGCGTTTGGGTATATAAGGGTCATCCACTTGCACGGTACCTCGTACGAACTCTGTTTACTACACTCATCTCTGTAGTTTAGCACCTTGTATTGATGTCAGAGATGCTCTTCATATCCCCTTCCTGTGGGGATACTATTACGAGTGGATCTGGTTGGGTTATCGCTAATGATTTACCCTCCAATACAGATATTGCACCTGATGCCGATATGCTCCTGACGTACCGCCTTGATGCTCAGTTTGGACCTGAATGCAACCAGGCCGCAGGTATTAAGAGTGTGATTGGTGGAGGTAGATTTGTTCGCAGAAGTTTTCTGAGGGAGGAACTCACTGGATTCGAACTGGCTGTCCCTGGAGATGGTGTCCCGTATGGCACCATGTTTGATCTTGTGGCTTATGTTAGGATGGCAGATTACTCTTCTATATCATCTTCTAATCCTCTCTTTTTTGGTGTCCGCCTTCCCCTCGTTGCTGTATTGAAGCATCTCATTGTACAAGAGCTTCGTGATCTGGCTAACCTACATTCGGTGCGCCTTCCGGGGCGAGTATCAAAGATAGACCTCCTGGAATTATTGGCTGCACATGAATGCATACAGTGCGAGCACTTTGTTTCCATTCTCAGTCCTCATGGAATATCAATATCGGACAGTGTTTATGTGTACTGTGATATGGATTTTGATAGGGTGAGGAGTGGAATGAAACCGTTTACGTACAAGGAGATGTCTGGCATTCCATCCATCTGCTATGCTTCTATTCTTCTTCCCTTCAGATCAGGTGGTGTTGTGTCGCGTGTTGTGGACTTATCCGCAAATTTGATACCGCGTGCAGCTGAGCTGTTTTGGACGGAGATTGATTGGGTTTTATTTGCAAGTAAGGGCTCGAAAGCAGTCGTTCATCTCTTAGCTCAGATGCATGGAATAACAGTATCCGGTCGGCTATCCCGAAGAGCTGCTTTGAGCGCTATTGGGTCTCGTCAATGTACACGATGCCCTCGATACTGTGTAATATTCGAGCCTGTGGTTAAGAGAAATAAGAAACAGTCGAAAGTATATGTTGAACTGCCTACAGATACTGGGGTATTTCACGAGCCCACCCATGAGCATCTTGAAGACATTTCTTATCCACCGCCGCCTGCGTCTATTACAGAGCTAGGTGCTATGTCAAGAGAGTTCTGCGATGCACTGTCGCCTGAAAACATCCAAGAGTCCAGCTGTATGGTCTGTGGTCAGTTGACTCTATCCATTGATTTAGTAGCTGCACATGACTCCGGCGTGTCTCTCGATCCCCTTGTCGAGAAAGGTGTGGCTCGCATTCAGCAATTCTCCAAATCAGATCCCATCGTGTTCTATGATGGACCCCTCTTAGATACATCTCTGTCTCGAATGTGTAGAAAGTGTTTGACTTTGCTTGCTACGGGCGTTAGACCACCGACCTCACTTGCGAACGGAAGGTGGCTGGGGGAAGTACCTGAGGTCCTGAGGATTCTTACTTTCACCGAACAACTACTAGTTGCAAGGGTTCGCCATAATCGTTGTGTTATACGCGCGTCTGGTGGTGTGACGAGGATGGTTGCGAACATGATATCTTTTGCCAACCCCACTCCCAAAGTTTACGATACACTTCCTCCTCCCAGAAAGGATATCGAGAATGTGCTAGCTTTTGTTTTCACTGGCATCAGCCCCCCCTCCGATAGCGATTTGCACCGCACCCCAGTGCTGGTTCGACGAAACAATGTTCGGTATGCATTGGATTGGCTCAAACAAAATCACTGATTATACGGACGTTGACCTTGATGTTGATAATCTTCTGGAATATGAAGAAATGGGTATACCAGTTAAGGTCATTTATCGCAGAGATGAAACTGCTACGAACGTGCCTGTTAGCTCTACAAGTATGCATGATGACGGTGAAGAGGTAGGGGTCGACAGTGGATTTTGTCCCTTCCAAGTGAACGGATTAGTCGGCCCTCGGCTCCTCACAATGACTGCTGATGCCACGAAGATGTCTGCTTTACTTCACATAAAGAATGGCAGCCACGTACTTGCAATAGGTCAAGCATCATCTCCTGAGTCTATCTACGACAATCCTCAGCTTTATCCTAGTATGTTTCCGTGGCTCTTCCCTTATGGTTTAGGTGGTATTGGCAATACCCGTGTGTTTGGTCCACTATCTGAAGGTCGACAAAAGCAACTGCTGCTTATGCATCACGACAAGCGATTTCAAACAGACAGTCACTTTGTTATAGTGGCTTTCAATCATCAGCAATTGAAGGCTAGCACTACTGCTAGTTTCATAATGGCGAAGAGGGCCAATTTCGCATCCATAGCACAGGACCTGAGGAACATTGATCCGTCTCTTTTGTCTTTGATCGCAACTAGCTTGCAGTCAGGCTCTCAGTTTACACCATGTTTGACCGCCGAACGGCAGGTATTTTCTCTTCTCGACAAAATAGACATTGTCAACAGTCGTGTCCCCGGATCCATAACAGCCTGTAAGCACATGCGAAAGGAGCTGTGGTCCTTGATATCTTTCATGGGTGCTCCTAACTGGTTCCTTACGTTGTCTCCAGTCGACATTAAGCACCCTTATGTATCTATTGGGCAGATAGAGGCGAAGAGTTTAGGCCCAAAATCAGAACCCATAGCGAGCGCTATCGGCTGGTCATTAGTAACCCGGTAGCGTGTGCACATTTTTTCCATTTCCTCGTAGATCTGCTTATTCGATGTATCCTGCGGTGGAATAATCCGGATTCTCGTTCGGGTGTCTATGGAAAAACCTCTGCATACTATGGAGGTGTCGAACAGCAAGGAAGAAATACACTTGATCTCCATATGCTCATATGGACTGCAGGATCCTTCAGCCCGCAACAGGTCAAGGATTGCCTCTTATCGGACGATTCCCAGTTCCAAAAGGAACTCTTTACTTATCTCAAATCATGTGAGAAAGGAGATTTTTACAACGGTAACCTCGATGACTTGCTGGTTAAAAAGAAGAGGGGAGACATCCTTCAATGAGATCCTGCTTTGGAACTTCCTGTCCCCCCTCCGGCTCTTGCACCTTGTACATCCGGACTTTGCGACACCGAGTGCGTTTGCATCACTTGTCAACATCTTCGAACTTGGTATCAGACCTTTCAGCAGCGCGTTGACGACGTATTACTATCTTCAAATGTGCACAGTTGCTTTTTGAAGAAGGAGGTTGTGGATGTTATGACCGCTTTTTACCCCTATTCTGCCTTCCTTGCACCTTCTCCTTGACTCCCCCCAGACTTCCCTCACTACGCAATATCTATGCATCTGCTGTGCACATGCACCCTTGGGACATCCATCTATCATATGTTCCCCACAGATCCCATCCATTATCCAGTTGCTATTCACTGTTCCCAACTGATGATTACTTATTCCATTATGATTGTGCATATGTTATGCATAGTTGGTATCTATCTTCTACTGCTTCTATCATTCTTATCTTTGTTGTACATCTACTAGATATGCTGCGGAGTATGACTAGATATGACTGGATATGACTCCTAGATGTGCTGCGGAGTATTTCCTACTTTGATACAATGCTTAGATAGCTCGTCCCTCTAGTAGTATATAAGACTGTAGATGTACTTGCTTATACCTTAGCTTGTTATTCTATCGGATTATCCCTGTCTATCCTCTGAAGGCAACCCTTCCTCTATTGCTAGGCTTGCTTCAGTCGTCAAGAGCACTCTTCTCAGAGGTACTCTTGACGACTGCCTTATGTTTCCACCTGATTTACAAGAGGTCCGACTCGGATATTACAGTCCTCGCGTCTACCCTTAGGGGCTCGCGACCTGAGCTGTAACAGTGGATGCGAGCAGCGCTCTTCGTCAGCATCTCACTGGTAAAGGCTGTATCAACAAAAGGGGTATGTGTACAGCTCGTTTTCCTCGAGATACCCATGAAGTTTCCAATGTGGACTCCAAGGGACATATCAGTGTTCGCAAGAGGGAATCTATGATAAACGCGGTTGTGCCCATCATATGCTGGGCACTTGGATGCAACACAGATTCTGGATCTCTTTGTTCGGGTACCGCCGTCGCTGCTAATGCCAGATATATAGCAGAGTACGTCACTAAGATGGGGCTCAAGACTTACCAGATTTCTCTGCAGCTTACGATGTATTCGAAAAGAACACAGATTTGATGGATGATCTGCAACACAGCGCCACTGAATCGTATGCGTCCAGAAAGTTGATTCTTAAGATGGTGAATTCCTTGACGTCCAAGATGGAGATAGGGGGACCTATGGCTTCCATGTACCTCCTGGGACACCCGGATAAGTACACTAGCCATCAGTTCATAGCTCTATACTGGAAGTCTTATGTGAACCACGTATTGCGTGAATGGGACGATCATGTGCGTACCTTCGCTGCAGACAAATCCAATACATGTGCCATCCAATCCATTCAAACCTTGTATGAAGAGGGTACACACCCTTTGATGGATGACGCATCCACCGATGCTCCAGAAGATAATGGCATTATTTTGGATAGAAGGGGATACTATTTCGTTTCTCGCTACTTCGTTGATGATTATCGGTATCGACCGGTTTATGCAAACAACACATCACTCTACTACTGGACCCAGTGCTCAATCAAGGAGAAGATAAATATGGATAAAGTCGCGAAGGGCGTACAGTTCATGTTTCTTGAGGAACATCCATCGCATACTTCCCATGCAGTGAGATTTGACGGTTCACGATGTAACACAATCATTCCGAACTTCATTGGTCCGATGCTTCCTCGAAGAGACGGTGACGACCAAGAGTCATATGCCTGTGCAATGCTTGTTCTCTTCAAGCCTTGGCGCTGTGGTATGGACCTCAGATCTTCTGATGAGACCTGGAGCGTTGCTTTCGATAGATATCATTTCTCTCCAAGGCAGAAACGATTGATGGCTAATATGCATGTACGATATGAGTGCTACGATGGCAGAGATGACTACCACATTCAGCTACAGGTGGCATCTAGGGGTAAAGAGTGTGAGGAAGAGGCAGACGAGGAAGACTTACATCTCTTTAATGACATCACAGACGGTGACCTGATGATGAGTGAGTTGTTGGGTGGACACCTTGAGGATGAGTTAGGTACCTGGTCCCAGAGACGTCTTGCTCAGATGAGAAACTTGGCGTCGGTTTACCAGTCAGCAGGCTGGCAAGTCAACGATTTGACTGCTCTTGGTGTAGATAAGTCGGTACCATTTATACCTGAACAGACTCTGAGCTCGAGTAAATGGAGGGAGATTGTACTAGCCGAAAGGAAATTGTTCCTGAAAAGGCGTAGGACCATGGCTGATGACGAGGTTCAATACCGCGATGCGATGGACCTTGTCCACACAGTAGACGATGTACGTGTCTTGCCCCCACAGTGTTTCTTGCGGTCCTTTAAGCCTTCAGACATTCATGTTCTGTCCACTGTGGACAGCATTATCAAGCAGTCTTCTTTAAATGAAGAGCAAATACGTGCCTTCAGAATAGTAGCCAATCATTCGAGTGAAACAGGATTCGATCCGCTTCTCATGTATATTGGAGGCATGGGAGGTACTGGGAAAACAAGAGTCATAAGAGCCCTGTTGGCTTGGTTCGAAGCCAGGAGCGAAATGCATCGCATGATTGTATTGGCCCCTACCAGATCGGCTGCTTCTTTGGTAAACGGGTCGACCTACCATTCATATTTGGGTATTAATACAGGCGATCGTCGTGGCACAGCGTCTCCTTCCTCTGTCGATGATGCTAGGACTCGCTTAATTGGAGTCCAATATATATTCATCGACGAGATATCAATGGTATCCTGTCGTGACATGTATTTAATAGACGAGAGACTGAAGCTGATAGCAGGAGTGCCTGACTTACCTTTCGGAGGGTTCAGCGTCATAGCTGTGGGTGACTTCGCCCAATTACCACCTGCAAAGGGTCAATCTCTATATAGCGGACAGGTTTCTAAGATACAGTGTGCGCGTCAAACTAATCATGACTTGGAAAACACAATGGGTCTCCTTGTATGGCATCAGTTCTTAACTGTGGTCCTTCTAACACAAAATATGCAACAAACCATTGATGGATCGGATGACGCCAAGTTCCAAACCATGCTGGAGAATCTTCGTTATAAAGACTGCACAGACTGTGATGTCGATTTCCTCAAAAGTCGAATTCCAGCTCTGAACTCCTCCTTGA
This sequence comes from Coprinopsis sp. MPI-PUGE-AT-0042, assembly GCA_020736565.1. Lineage (NCBI taxonomy): Eukaryota > Fungi > Basidiomycota > Agaricomycetes > Agaricales > Psathyrellaceae > Coprinopsis > Coprinopsis sp. MPI-PUGE-AT-0042. The sequence goes on from JAHBOF010000142.1 coordinate 169,692, forward strand.
ATGTCAATGACAATACGTGGAGGAATGTGTCTGTTATAACCGCCTGGAACACTCACAAAGACCAGATCAATGAGATGAACGCTTTCCGATTCGCTGTCAAAAACAACAAGCGTCTTTTCAGCTTCTATTCTGTTGATACGTTGACGTCTTATGAAGGCCCTCGTTGCCAGGGCAGACGAAGAAGGAAGGTGAACAAACCAATCTCTCTCACTATGTCTGTCCAGTGCGTACTTTGGAAGAGTGCCCCTTATACGAGTGAGCACGTAGCCGGCTGCATTCCAATATGCATTGATATGCACGTCATGATCAGGCATAACGAAGCCACTGACTTGTGCATCACAAAAGGTCAAGAAGCCAGAGTCGTGGGATGGACGTGTTACGAACTCGCTGAACATCCGACACATTTTGCCTTGGATACCCTGTTTGTCAGGCTCGTGGACCCCCCCAAGATCGTAAAACTGCCTCACCTCCCAGACAATGTGGTTCCCCTTACGAAGATAAGTTCTTCCATACGTGCCGTCCTCCCAAATGATAAGATTCTCCCTATCAGCAGGAAACAGGTTCCTGTTATGCTAAACTTCAGCATGACCGACTATGCCTCACAAGGGAAGACTAGGACTGTAAACGTGGTTGATATTAGTAAATGTGGGAATCATCAAGCCATATATACCGCTTTATCCAGGGGGACGAGTGCTGCCAGCACCCTAATCCTCCAGGATTTCAATTGGGCCAAGATTAGAGGTGATTTATCTGGGTATCTGAGGCAGGAATTCAGGGATTTAGACACACTTGATGAGTTAACGAGGAGGCGTTACGATCATGAAGTTCCTGGTGATGTTGTAAAAAAACACCCAGGATAATACCCTGCAATCGTATCGGGCTTGGTCGAGGGCTAACCCCACCTTGTCTTCGCATGTTGTCCCTGAGCCTTCGGGTCTCAATCGTGCTGCATTAGATGAAGACCAATGGCCTCTCAAGAGAAAACAGCACGATGTGGGATTCGAGCTAAGCGCACTGGTGAGTCTTGCCTGGGATTCGGCTGATCATAGCTGCTCATTCGATGTGGTGCTGCCTATCATCAAGGCGTTATGGGATGAGAGTCCTGGAAATTGGACCCATCATCTGATGGATTTAGGTGTCTGCATGAAGACCTACGTCCAGTACCTACCTTCTGTTTTGGTCAATAGCATCACATTTGAATCCGTGCGAAACAGCTTGAGGGCATACCTTCGGGACCAGGATGCGGAGCAATTTCCCTATGGAACAACAGGCGTTGATGTCATGCATCTAACACGGTGCCTGCTTGGAGTGGCGCATAAGGATCCCATGTCCTATTTCAATTGTAGTGTATGTGAGCGAATCGACGTCGGTGGTATCTACCACAGCTTTGATCGGTTCATAGTCATGTATGGCACATGGGCCTCTACAGCCGACTACTTGGATCATTTGATAACTGCCAGTCTTGAATGCGAATGCGGGAGTGATATGAGCATGGAATACCAGGCGTGTTGTTTGTTCGCTTTACAGCTTAACTCACCCACTTTGATTAGCAGGTGGTTGGAGATTGATGGGCATAGCTATCGCTTGCTCGGCGTTGTCTACTCAGGAGACAGGCATTTCACATCTCGTATCGTTACCTCTGATGAAAGCGTCTACAGTTCGGACAGCATGATTGATGAAGGGTGTTTCCATAAAGATACCGATACTGACGGAATGTCAGTCGATGGACTGTGGAGGAGCAAACACCTGGCTGCCGTTTTGGCCTTCTATGCCGTGTGCAATCCGGTAATCTAGTTGGCCCTTATTTTTCCCTTGCAGAATATGTGGACAGGACGCAATATGGGTTTTATTTCATACGGCACATAAATACAAGCCTCCATGTACAACCAATCCCAATCTCTATATGAATCTGCTTTATATTCAATATACTCGAGTACCACGTATCCACGACATCTCCTTGGTTCCGATCTGATGAGTCGGATTGTATCTTATATACCCATCTCTATACTAACCCACCAGATGTCGTGATAAGGCATCTTCGAGGAATCCACTCGACAACAAGAGTAACGACAATCTATCAACAAAGTCTGACGAATTGTTTGAGAAGGTTTTGCAATGTGTCACGTCCCGCGACCTCGGCGCCTCTCAGCAGACGCAGGTCCCTAGACCTCGCCTGCTCGGTTCGGCTATCGTTCATCTCGCAGACCTCGGCACATTACCATCCGGACTCGCTTCGTCTTGGTTTCCCGTTCACATGTTTTCCTATGGACTTCCGTCTCCGTACTTCTACGTTCCCGTCGCTTCCTGCGGACACCTGGCGGGTGGCCTTCAGCTATCCCTCGGCGGTCCGGCGGCTCGCTGCATTCTATAATTATCAGCTCGGACTCTAGTATATAAACTCGGTTACACTCTCCTGTATTCAGCATTTGGATAATCGAATAGATTTCCTATCATCCAACTCTTACTCTGACAACCTTGCTTTACTTCTATCGTACTCGGTCACATCTATAAGGGACTCGTTGTGTCGCGTCGGACCAGCGCACGCACGCTGAGCCCGTGTCCCCCTTGCACACCGGTCTACCGGATAGCTCGGCCGCCGAACCTCGGCGGGCTCCGGTCTCGGTATCTTACAGTATTATCCGAATTCCCCTGACGCGCACAACCTATGGCTGAGGAGCATCAACGGAAGCTCCGCAGCAAACGTCAAGATCAGGCCTTCTTGGAGGCCCATCAGACCATCCGACCTTTGACTTATAATCACCCACCAGCTCGCATCGATCCGGTGAACAATCCGTTTGCAAGTGCTTACCCACTTCCTCCGGCTGCATCGGCCTTCCAGCCGTACAGCACAATCCGACCTTATCCCGGCTCATTCATTCCTACACCAACTGTACAACCTATTCCGGGCGCCTTCGGCCCACTTCCATACTATCCCCATATGTTGGACTCCGCTGACGAAGTTACTGCAATCCTCGACCCGAATGCCCAGTCTATCTCTGGATATCTCAAGCAACAAAGAAAGGTCCAACAAAGGATCAAGATCGACACCAAGAAGAAAGGCAAAGAAATAGCCTATCCCCACACCGATTCCCAACTTCCCGACAACCCCCCCGCAATGCCGACGGCCGCTCCTAGAACTCCCCGAAAGGAAGGAGAAGAAGGAGAAGCCAGCCAGAAGGACCACGACGGGGAACATTCTTGCCAACAAATCTTCAGAACCAAAGGATCGGCCGAAGGTTCGCACCCCAGACCCCTTCAACGGCACAGACCCCACCAAACTCGACATGTTTATCAGCCAATGTTCGGCCTACATCAGCTCGCATTTCCAGAGCTTCAATGGCGAAACCGACAAATTCATCTGGATGAAATCCTACCTGAAGGGAGCCCCTCAGCAGCATTTTGAGGATCAGCTCTCTATGGCTACTATGGCGGGCCTCCCTCCTCCCGCCTGGTATTCAAACGTCCAGCGGTTCATTGACGATCTCACTTCGGTTTTCGGCTCTCCCGACCCGGTCGGCGACGCTATTGCAGCGCTAGAGACCCTCAGGCAGATGGAGAAGGTTCACAAGTACAACTTGGACTTCAATCGTTACGCCACTCAGACCGGTTGGGACAAGAACGCGCTCCGCTACCGCTATTACGCCGGACTCCTAGATCGGGTCAAGAACAAGCTCTCACGTTGCGATCGTATCTTCGATCTTCGCCTTCTCCAGACCACGGCCTGGCAAATTGACTGCCGCTACTGGTAGCGAGAAGCAGAGAAGAAACGCGACAAGGAGCACCGCCTGGCGCAACCTCAATCCTCCGGCAAATCGGACTTGCATCCCGCCTCTACCGGCACCTCTTCGCACCACGGCGACTGGAAGGGCAAATCCTCCTCGACCAGCTCCTCGTCCTCCAAACCCACCACCGTTACCGTCACCGCTACGGCCCAAACTTCGGCCTCTACTCCGGCGAAGAAACCTTGGTCCAAGAACCTCGGCCCGGATGGCAAGCTGCTTCCCTCCATTCGGGAAGAACACTTCAAGAAGGGACTTTGCCTCGTATGCGGCCTAGCCAGCCATAATGCGAAGGATTGCCCCAGGGCCAAGGCTGCTCCCAAGGGTTGCTCTGGCACATCTAATACTCCTCCAACACCTGCTTCTGCCGCCCCTTCGACCGCTCCCACCGCTACTGGGTCTGGCTCGAAAAAAGACTAAGCAGCTCCCCGGCCTTGCGACCTCTGGAGGGCTGCACCATTCCCAATGGTTCGCCACAGGTCCGACTCAATGCTGCAGCCCTCACCGATCCCAATGCTCTCGCTTTTCCTCTCGACATTCTGAAGTTTCCGAACCTCTCGGCAAATACCCTGGTTGATTCAGGGTCTACGGACTGTTTCCTCGACGAACCCTTTGTATCTACACACTCTTTCCCGTCCTATGAAATCGAACCTCTTCCTCTCCGACTCCTCGATGGCTCCGTGAGTCAATGGATCACCTCCGCTTCCGATATCGACATACGGTTTCCCTCCAGGGAGACGTTCACCATCACCGCTTACATTACCCGCCTGGATGCTCCGTATCCACTGGTTCTAGGACACAATTGGCTTTGCCGATACAATCCGTTGATTGACTGGCAGAAAGGTTCAATAACTTCGTTCGGATCAGTTGGAAAATCCCCCGCATTGACGTTACTCGATGAGGGCTCTACGCCCCGAGTCGAGACACCACTGGTAACCACCACCAATAGTATGACTATTGCTGTAGTTACCATAAATGGATAGTCATAATTAGCGTGCAATCTGATGAACATTTTGGATATTCATGCCAGTATTCACACAGCTCCCACTGCAACTTAATAGTAGTCATTCAGTAATCAAGCCTAAAGGTGTGTTCATGGACTATTCATCTGGTTGTTGGTATTCAATACACTATTCATCCATTATTCATTGTGCCTTGCTTGAAATATTCGTTGCAACTGTCATGCAATGTTCAAGTATTATTCATTGATTATTCATTGCACTATTCCTCGGTTATTCATTGGTATTGACATGCGCTATTCATGGAATAATCATTGGAATCGTCATGCGCTAATCATGGAATATTCAATGGAGTTTTCATGAACTATTCATTGATATCACTAGTAACCACCCCCAGTAGTATGACTTTTCCTGTAGTTACCGTAAATGGGAAATCATAATTAGCGTGCAATCTGATGACTATTTTGGGTGTTCAAGCTGATATTCAAACAACTATTGGTGCAACCTCATGGTACTCATTGGTTGTTCAAGGTAATAGCTATTCAATTATCAAGTGATGTTCAAGGTCACTACTTGTACAGTGTTCATGGTGTTCCTTGTGTAATGTTCATGCGTTATTCATCGCGATGTTCATGTAATTGTCCTGAATACTCAGTGCTAAATCATAGTTGCCGTCGAGAATGCGGACGTTTGCATCAGAACGCGAAGCAAGCCAAGACATCCAGCAAAGCCCAGGGCTCTCACAACAAGGGAACTTACACCCTCAATGTTTCACTCGACGAGCTGGAATTACCCAAGGGACTTGCAGCCTGTTGCAACGATTATACCTTGGCATCACTGCGCCTTGGCACCTCCCTTATTGACAGAGGCAACAGCTTCGACTGTGTTGTCCGATGCATCCGCGAACTCCAAGCTGCGGTCAATCGGTTCAACCTTTCGAACTCCAACGTCCAGGCTTCTTCTATTCTCTATCGTTCCATTGAAGAGCACTACCAGTCCGAGTGCCCCGCTATTCCACCAGAAATGGGAAAGATCGTGGATTCCATGCTCTGCCCTATTGCAGCCTGATATACGACACATTTTGCCAGCACATTCACCTCTTAGCGCCGTCACCACCAGTGGTATCTTTGACAATTCAGCACTTGCTCCTCAAACTCGGTGTATTCTGTCTACCTGCCTAGGCGTACTGTAATTTGATTAAAATATCGAACCTTGATTCTCATTAGCCTTCGACGTCAGTGTAATGATCTGAGTTGCTGCTCTACATTTTGAATCCGAGCTTCTGAGAGATATGCAATCTGTCCTGGCGAAGGTTGCGAGGCGAGCGTTGCGAGACCTTAGCAACAAAAGAATACAAAGCACACACGGGTCCCTCCCGAAGTCCAATGCGTAGGCTATAGTTGGCTTTGGGAAGACAACACTCGTTAAGCTGCAGATGGGCGCGTCATCCACAATTCGTCAAGGTGGTTGACTGTCTGGTTGATCTCACAGCAGACACCTGCTTCGTCAAGTTCCAGCGATATGATCAAAAAAGGGGGGGCAAAAACGACGAAGAGAGAGAAACTTTAATAGAGCAAAATAGTGGGATATGAGCACCAGCTCACACACTGTAGCGATACGAGCTATCAGGCTCACGAACAGCTCCTTTTGGCATTGCGCCATTAATTTGCTTTGATTCCAGACGCAGCTTCCACAACGAGCTCAGCAATGGCAGTCATTGTCCATCAGAGCTGCGCCGTTTGCTGGTCGCAGCCTAGGATGACACCGTGACAAGTACTCCCAAAGGTCACTCAGAGGTTGGGACCCCTGAAAAAGGGGGATGCAACATATATAATAACCTTCCACCCCCATTCCCACTGGCGCTACTACAGCACTCAGCTCTCAATGTCACGGTCACTGAGTCCTCATCAAGACCCCATAGAACAGGCTGCCCTACTAGCATTCAAACTGAGGTTCGTGACTCCTCCGCATTCCCGCACCCCAGTGAACTTTACTGACTTCACGGCGGTCCACATTGCGTTTATACAATAGAGTGATAATATGAGCCATGATGATAGTGAAATCATTGCCCCTACCGGAGATGAAGTTCCAAGTCACTATCATCAAAAGATTTCCGCATTTCAGGCAGCAATGGGTCTTGAAGATAAGCCACTGACCTTTTCACAGTTTCGTGTAAGCCTTAAAACTCCAATCATGATGCAGCTGAGCAGCGATGACTGACTGCGATTGGTTACATGGTCATATGTTAGGCTGCTGCTTTGCACGCCCTTCGTAAGTTGGGGTGCACCTCTGTACATCGCGCAAGCTCTGGGTCCAATCTTGAAGTTAATTATCCTGGCCAACATACTGGCAAGACACGACACCTTCCTGGTTCGTTCGCAAGATTGGCTTGGCTGGTATGCAGCATGTTTCTGGTATAGCGTTACATCTGTTTGACATACAAACCACCAGGTTCGATGCAAGTGCCCCATTGTTCAGCGCTACGAATTCTCATGGCCCATCGGTGTGCTAATGGATATCCATGAGGATGAAGTCCACCAGCAGGAGCAAGAGTTTAGGGATAGAAATGGTTCCGCTGCCACTCTCCCTAACTTCCACACGGCTCTCATTGACGAAGTGGTATCGAGCTACTAAGTCTAGCTTGAGCCAGGCTATGGCAGACTCTTCTTTGCCTTGCGACAAGAGTCTCCACCTATCTTGCAGTGGGGATTCACTGGCACAGCTCGCTAGTGACTCGTGATACTGGGTCATGTCTCTGCATCTCTTATCTTATTGCGCCACTCTCTCTGCTTACTATTATGTCCTTGATCATGATAATCCTAATAGATTGGACCTGAGGGTCCTGTCACTTCGTTGGACCCGTGCAGCTAGGAGAAAATCCAAACGAATTTGCAGCGGAGATTTGCTCCATAACTAAAAGATTGCTTTTGATGGGTTTTAGGGATCTTCCAGGTCGCATTCACGGTATAAGTCATGGTTACCTATGGGGCTCTGCTCGGTCTCGCTAATTGTGATTCTGCGATCATGCTGCAGCCATACCCCCAGCTCAGGCTGTTCCCATTTATGGTCTGCTTGTCTTTTGGAAATATTTCTGTTTCAGGGGGTAGAGGCTGCGGCTGCGGGAGGGTTCTGGTGAATGACCATATATATATTCAGAAGATTCCATTTAACCTGGTACACCAGGATCATAATTGCCATTCCTCTCGCCTAGTCCTAGGATCATCACCTCCTGAAGTATGCCACCAGCTGGACTAACAACCTCACAATGCAACACAACAATAGCTCGAGATATATTGGAAAATAGAGTGCACAGGTTCGATGATGGTGAAGCTACGACTGAACTATCCTCATCTGTGCTAATGCCGCTAGTGCGACTAAATTTGCTTCTTGCATCTGCTACCAGTTCGCTGACGGTTGCGCCACACAGGATAAGCCCTACATCCCAGAACAACAACCTTGAGGACAAGGGATCAACGGGGCTGAGCACATCAGTCACACTCACATTGGCAGAGATGGGCGCGCTGGGATCCACAGGCAGAGGGACAGTGAATTGAACCAAAGCGCAGCTGCCCTTCAACAGACAAAGACATACGGTGCTCATATTACGAGGCTACTATCCAACATTCCCTGTGCCAATTACGACGAAAACAGGGCCTACCGCTTCTGCTGCAGGCGGTTGTTGATGCTGGCCAAAGTACCAGGCTTCACCACACGAATCCTGAATACTCCTGGCGATGTAGCCGAAAATTAGATTTCTGAAGCCAATGGCGTTGAAACACCACGATATTGGCAATCGAGTTGGGGCACACCACAAGTACTGCGAAGATTAACTCAGTCAATCGTGAAATTCACGACCTTGCCAATTGTTCATTTCGGATTGATGTATGATGGAAAATGAGCTAAAGATTCGCCGATAAGTAGAAATAGAAACCTAGGCTTAAATTTTTTCATTTCTCGGTGAGTGACCGTCACTGGAGGTTGCACTTCCAGTTCAACTTGAAGTTGCTAGCACTTCAGTCACCCTGGAAAGGGGGGACCCAGAGGTTGGTTAATTCAAGGCTGACCAAGGACCTCAGCCCCCCCCTGCCCACTGGGCTATCCTGGTTTGGGTGACCCTATGGGCTGCCCATCCTGTCCATTTCTATTTTTGCTGCTATTGGACAACCCATGCTATCCACAGTGTCTGGGGTCCAATGTTGATGGACTATCCAGACCCAAATATATTGCTATTAGGGCAGGCCTGGACAGCCTATGGACAGCCCCTGGACAGGTTTGTTTTGCTGTTTAAAATAGCTTTCAAGACAACATTGACAATTACCTAAACAGGAAATTACATACCCCCCCCCCCCCCCAATCAATTTACCTAAAATAGAAATTTCCAAATTCAGTAGTATATGAATCAGGTACCATCAATGATGTCACTGATTGACACATTTTAATGTAGATCAGGTACACTACTTATTAATAGAATGAGGTCATTAATTAGCACTAATTAGTGACATCACTGATCAACACTAATTAGTGATTAATTAGTGGGCGCTTAATTAATGATCTAATTAATCACTAATTAAGATAAGCTAGACCAAAGTGTGTTCAGCCTATATCTCCTGCATCTGAGCTCCGATTGAGATGATCTAACCAGTTTTAGAAAGGTCTCATTGGGCTCTTGCCAACTACGGTCCTTGATTAGGTAATATTATTTGATGTACAACACTATTCCCTGATTTCGGAGTTTTGACAACCAATATACAATGCAGCCAGATCAGCAGTAATCCTATAATATATACTCATTTCAACCCTACTAATATCCCTTTACACTCACTTTCAGCTGATTTACATGGTAGTTTGGCCAACTGATTACAAGCATTGAAACTTATCACAGATACCAAATACGATGGTTTTTATTGAATAATGTGTTCAATTTACACTTTGTTTGGCATTACCTGCGGCTGCAAGCTATACCAAATTGAAGCCCCAAACGAGCCCTTTCCAAAACATCTTGAATCTCGCCAAACAGATAAGAGGTGACATATTTATTGGACGAGTACTGGAATATGCAGACTTCGAACAAAGCATAACGGACCCCAGACACTGTGGATAGCATGGGTTGTCCAATAGCAGCAAAAATAGAAATGGACAGGATGGGCAGCCCATAGGGTCACCCAAACCAGGATAGCCCAGTGGGCAGGGGGGGCTGAGGTCCTTGGACAGCCTTGAATTAACCAACCTCTGGGTCCCCTATCCGGGGGTGACTGAAGTGCTTCGCGCGGCCTCGGGCCACTCTTTGTCATTCCATTGCCTTCTTGCTTACTCGTAGCTCGGACTCATCGCGGCTATGCACATGTTCTGTAGAGTATATAAGCTAGCTAGTACGCTCTGTATTTCCTCAGCTTGACCTCCTCGTCAATTCATCGCTTAACTCGCATTCCAACCGCTCTGCTCCCTGTCTGCCTTCTGATGGGTATTTGTGGCTATTCCCACTTATACCTAAGTCAGTCGCTCCGCATCCGCTCTCGTCGTCACCGATCGACTTCGAGTCCTGTCTGCTCGTCCTCGTTCACCATGTGGTGTTCGACTCAGTCCGCTTAGGTCTTCTGACGCGTACTTCGCGACATTAGGTCAAGCTCCTCTACTGCACCGGCGGTCTCGCTACCCGCCCTTGCAGGCCTGTAACTGCTACCACCATTGAGTGCCAAACCTTTGGGCACTTCACCGCTGTCGACCGAACCGTTACTCCGTCCACTCGTGACGGTCACTACAACCCCGAAACCAGAAGTTTCACACCCTGTACTGTCAACCCCTGTCCTAACCGCTACAACCCTACACTGCCCCAAGAACATTGGGATCGCCTAGTCGCACTCAACCCAGACGTAGAGCTCGAAGATCCCAACCGCAATAAACACATATCCATCTGTACCCCCTTTACTGCCGCTTCCTGCCCCACTCCCCGACGCCTCCCCGCCTATTGCTTTTTACGTACCATCCCCAGCTCCTTCTTCATCCTCTTCTTCTTCTTCATCTTCGAGCTCTGAACAAGAGCATCATTCTTCCCGAGTTTCCTCTTCACTTTTCAACCTCCCCTTCTTGCCTCACTCTATTGCACCTACAGTCCCACCAAGTCCACTTTCTACTACTGCTTCTGTACCTATGCTTCCATCTGACTCCACGGCCTTTGTAAATACTGTTTCAACTTTTAACTTCTCTCTACTACTGCTTCCTCTTTCATCCCTGCTTACGTTCCATCGCCACTTCCAATTTCTGTTCAAACCCTTCCTGCCCGTTCCCCGTCCCCGATCACCATGTCTGACCCCATGCCCATGCACCAAGATGAACCCCAAGTCCAACCTGCCACTGCTAACGACATCATTGACCAACTTGTCGCTGGTCAGCGAGTCTTATCCGAGACCCTCAACACACTCATGCTCCAAATGGCCAAACAACCCGTTGCCCAGGTCCACGCCAAGGTGGCAGCTCCAAGCAAAAACCCAATGAAGGATCCCGAACCCTTCAAAGGTGATGCAAAGGAGCTGCGCCGTTTTCTGGCCTACTTCACAATGTGGGCCAGCCTCCAGGGCGAACCCCTGATGAAGGAAGGCCTACGAGATGAGAAGGCTTGGATAGCCTCTGCCCTCTCCTACTTCAGAGGAGACGCATCCCATTGGGCCCAGTCGTTCCTACAGCAGATCTACGACCACGACATAAGCACCAACAAGGCGGCACACCCCATGCCATTTAACGCCACTTGGGAAGGATTCGTCAATGCTGTGGAAACACGCTTTCGACCTGGAGACGACCAGGAGATTGCTCAACAAGAGTTGGACGCTCTCAAGCAAGGTCGAGGAACGGCTGCCTCATATGCAGCCAGCTTCATGGAGGTATTCCCTCGCACAGGACTCTCAGAAGTTGATGCCATGCATCGCTTCAAGCAGGGCCTGGCCAAGGACGATAAAGGCTGGCTCGCATACTCCTCGTTGGTTAAAAAGCCCACCACACTGCTGGAGCTTTGCAACCAGGTTATCAGCAACGAGTTCGAGTTGAAGGACACCCATCCCCAACGCTCCTCCACGACTACTCGAGACCGTGACCCCTGGGCCATGGACATCGATGCTACTCGTACCAGCAATGGACGCACCCGGGAGGACTTCACAGCTGCCATGCGGGGCCGCTGCTATGGCTGTGGATCCAAGACTCACGTCAAAAAGGACTGCAACCATGCGAGCACCCGATGCCCATATTGTCAGCGCATGGGCCACATCGAGAACATTTGCCAGGACAAGTTCCTGGGTTACTCCAAGAACCGAGGACTCAACCAACGCCGCATCCGTGCCACCACCACCAACGACAACTTCGATGTCTGTGCTTCCTTCAACCCTGTCCAGACCCCATCCGCCTCCATCGCCGCTACTCCTGCTCCTCCTGCTGCCCCAGCCATCCCAACCGTCTCAGCTGGCGCTCTTGCAGAAATGCAGCGCATGCAGGAGACTCAACGCCAGATGCTTGCCCAGATCGCCGAACTCCGAAAGGGTTTTTAAAGCGGGTGTCTGCTCGCGCCGAGGCACATACACCCCTACCCCCGTACGCAATGTCCGCCTATGACTCGATCTCCTCCTGTAAACTTAGCACGACTCGTGAATTGAACCCCCTTTCATCCCACTTTTGTGTCCAAGCACAACTCAGAGGCAGGAATTGCGATACAAACTCCCTGGCAATGGTTGACACCGGTGCAACAGGATTATTCCTGGACGTACCCTTTGTCTCCAAACAACGCATCACCTCCCATAAGCTCCTTCACCCCATCGCCCTCTTGAACATCGACGGTTTGCCTAACCATGCAGGTGACATCACTCATTTTGCTCGCCTCAAACTCACCATTGACGGCTACACTGAATGGACCGATTTCCTCATCGCTGACCTCGGTGGAGAGGACATCATTCTTGGTCTCCCTTGGCTGCGCAAGCTCAACCCTACCATTGACTGGCGCAAAGGAACGCTCACCATCCCTTGCACCAGGATTTCCTCTGCTTTCATCGAGGAGATCCCAGACGAAGACACCTACCCCACTTCCCGAGGTGCTCCCACAGGAGACGCACTGGTAGAAGAAATTGGCGTTGACGACGACTCACCTCCCACTCCCACTCCGGCCCCCTCCACTCCCCAATCAGCGTCTACCTCCTCGTCTTCACCCCCAGATACCCCCGATGAGCCCTCTCCCCCGGTTGAACCTGAACCAGAGGATTATAGGCCCCCTCTCTGTCGCATTCGCGCCAATCGGAAGGCTCGTCGTGAGCTGGTACGTAAGGGGTTGCTCGAGGACACTGGCGACCAAATTTGGTGCGCTGCTGGTTTCACGTATTCCCAGCAGATTGCCGAACAGAGTCAGAAGGAGAAGCCGCAGAAGACGTTTGAGGAGTTGGTACCACCAGAGTACCAACAGCACGCCTCCGTCTTTTCCGAGTCTGAATCCCACCGTCTACCGGAACACAAGCCTTGGGACCACGCCATCGACTTCACGCCTGGTGCCCCAGCCAATGTTCGCACCAAAGTCTACCCCATGTCGCAGAACGAGCAAGAGGAGCTCAACCGCTTCCTCGATGAAAATCTCGAAAAAGGCTATATCCGACCGTCCAAATCACCCCTCGCTTCACCTGTCTTCTTTGTCAAGAAAAAGGATGGCAAGCTTCGTTTCGTTCAGGACTACCGCAAACTCAACGAATTCACCGTCAAGAACCGTTACCCACTCCCACTCGTTTCCGACATCATTGGCTGCCTCAAAGGCACCAAATACTTCTCCAAATTTGACGTGCGCTGGGGCTACAACAACATCAGGATCAAGGAAGGGGACGAATGGAAGGCTGCCTTTGCAACCAACCAAGGCCTCTTTGAACCCCTCGTTATGTTTTTCGGTCTCACCAACTCTCCCGCCACATTCCAAGCCCTCATGAACTCCATCTTCTCAGACCTCATTGCTGCCGGTAAAGTCGCGGTTTACCTCGACGACATCCTCATCTTCACCTTGACCCTCGAAGAGCATCGCAAGATCACTCACGAGGTGCTTCGACGACTCAAAGCTCATGACCTGTTCCTTCGCCCTGAAAAGTGCGAGTTCGAACGACAGGAAATTGAATACCTGGGTCTAGTCATCAAGGAGGGAGAAGTTTCGATGGACCCAGCTAAGGTTGAAGCCGTTCGCAACTGGCCTGTTCCTTGCAACCTCCGCGCTGTTCAAGGCTTCCTAGGGTTCGCCAACTTCTACCGCCGCTTCATCAAGGATTTTTTCCACCATTGCTCGCCCACTCAACGATCTCACCAAGAAAAACGTGCCTTGGCAATGGGGTACGCCACATCAAAACGTGTTTGATACCCTCCGCCATCATTTCATTTCCGCTCCGGTCCTCTCGCTCTGGGATCCTAGTCGCCCAACTCGCACCAAAGTCGACGCCTCTGGCTTTGCCACAGGAGGTGCTCTGCTTCAGAAGCATGACGATGGTCTTTGGCATCCTATCGCTTTCTGCTCCTCCTCCATGCAGCCTGCTGAATGCAACTACAAGATTTACGACCGTGAAATGCTTGCCATCATCGACGCTCTCAAGGACTGGCACCATTTCCTCGAAGGTCTCCCTGAACGGTTCGAGATTGTCACTGACCATGCCAACCTCGAATACTGGCGCACCGCACAAGATCTAAGTCGGCGACATGCAAGATGGGCTCTTTACCTCTCGCGCTTCCAGTTCACCCTCACCCACTGCCCCGGAAAGGCCAATACTCAGGCTGATCCCCTCTCCCGCCTCGACATTCACCAGGTCCACGATGCTGAAGACAACAGGCAGCAAATTGTCCTCAAGCCTGAACTCTTTGCCAAACTCGCTGCTACAAGCATGCTCGTCAACCCCCTTGAAGAACGTCTCAAGGAAGCCAGCAACCGCGAAGCCGAGGTCCTAGCTGGCCTTGCCGCCCTGCACAACTCCGGACCTGCTCGACTCGTCAACGGCCTACCAGAATGGGAAGAAGTCGACGGCTTGGTCTACCACAAAGGCCGAGTCTATGTACCCAATGACGATGATCTCCGACGCGATGTCCTACGCCAATGCCACGACGACCCCACCTCTGGCCATCCCGGAATCCATGCCACCCTCGAACATGTTGAACGTCAGTACTGGTGGCCCAGTATGCGTGCTTTCGTCAAGAAATATGTCGAAGGATGTGATACCTGTGGACACAAGAAGCACATGCAACACCCTCACGCCCTCACCCGTCCTCTCGATGTACCAGCCGGCCCCTGGGAGTCAGTTGGTGTCGATCTCATCACGCAACTCCCCAAGGCTCATGGTTACGACGCGATCATTGTCTTCACCGATCACTACAGCAAGCTCATCCACGCCCTCCCTTGTCACTCCAACATCACCACAGAAGACGTTGCTGACATCTACTACCGCGAAATCTTCCGTCTGCACGGCCTTCCTCTCCAGTTCATCAGCGATCGCGGACCTCAGTTCGCTTCCAAAGTCATGCGTGGATTGCTCAAACACCTTGGGATCAAGTCTAACCTCACCACGGCCTACCACCCTCAAGCCAACGGTCAGACTGAACGTGCCAACCAAGAAGTCAAGAAGTACCTCCGCATCTACACCAACCGTCGTCAGGAAGACTGGGACAAACATGTCCCCATGGCTGAGTTTGTTATCAATTCCCGTGTCCACTCTGCTCACAACCGCTCTCCCTTCGAAGTCGTCTATGGTTTTCTCCCCTCATTTCAACATCCCTATCGGTAGCCCCTCCGGTCTCTTACCCATCGACGACCGCCTCCAACACCTCAAGGATGCTCAAGAAGACGTTGACGCTGCCTTACAACTGGAAAAAGGACACCAGAAGGACGCTTTTGAAGCAGGTAAACGTGCAGCGGACCACTTCAACGTCGGCGACTACGTTTGGCTTGACTCAAGCGACATCAAAGTCAGAATCCCAGCTCGTAAATTGGGCGACATGCAACTCGGACCCTACAAGGTCCTTGAGCGCATCGGCGAACTCGACTACAAATTGGACCTCCCTCGCAGTCTCTCTCGCATTCACCCTGTATTCCATGTCGACAAACTTTCTCGCTGGAAGGGCAACGACGTCAACGGCATCCTCCCACCTCCTCCCACACCTGTCGAACTCGAAGGTGAGGTCGAGTATGAGGTCGAATCCATCCTCAACAGCCAAATCGTCAACCAAGGACACAAAAAGGTGCTTCAATATTTTGTCAGTTGGGTGGGTTACAACGACTCGCATAACTCCTGGGAACCAGCGGAAAACCTCAAACGCTCAAGAGCCAAGATCAATGAATTCCACCGCCTACATCCAACTGCCCCATGCAAGATCTAGGTCATCGAGGACGATGATTCTTAGAAGGGGGGTAATGTCGTGAACACGGTCAGCCCCTAGCCCCTATCTCGCGCCCCTATTTCTCTTTTCATCTTATCTTTTGATCTTTCATTTATCTTATCGCTTTAACCCCTATTTTCCCTTTGACTCCGTCTCGGCATGGACACTTTCACTATGGCACGCTGCCTCGTTCTCCCTTTGCTACATTTTATTCTTCTCTGCTACAGGCGCTGCCTTATGCACAGCCCTTTGATACTTCTATTCATTCGCCTCCCTGACTCATTCCTATTGTATCATTCTTCTTCGCACTGCCTCGCATAGCCTCGCTCGGCCTTGGGCGGTTTCCATTCTTCTCCCTGTTCTTCTCTACGCTGCCTTACGCAGCTTCGCGCGGCCGCGGGCCACTCTTTGTCATTCCATTGCCTTCTTGCTTACTCGTAGCTCGGACTCATCACGGCTATGCACATGTTCTGTAGAGTATATAAGCTAGCTAGTACGCTCTGTATTTCCTCAGCTTGACCTTGTTAGAATACAATACTTACATCGTTGTTTCTACGGTTACGATTAGTACAAGGGACACTACTTTCAAAACGTTTACTTGTTGCATCGTTCACTTCTCTCTTTCTTATTGTTCTCTCTCTTCTATTTACCCTGCACAGATACACTATTGTTCTTCCCTATATGGACATTCCTTTGTGTAGATATGTATATAGGTAGCTAGTGTGAGTGGGGTGTTCTCTATCGAACTATTCCCACTCACAGGTATGTCATGTATCGCTCTACTTATTTCTCTGCTAATATTTATCGAACTATTCCCACTCACAGTGCGTGTTCTGTTGAGGGTTTAATAGGTTATGAGCCCTGTTGCTTCGCGTTAGAGACACTCCTCAACACGAAAGCTACCCTCCCTCACAGACATTCAGTCACGTACCCTAGGTACATCTGCACTCTGGTCCTCTGCTTCTCAGAAAGCACGTCCCAGCTGCACCCTGGTCTGCCCCAGTCCATCTGGTCAAGCGACTTCTATCTCCTTCTATCCCCACTTCGTTTTCTGGCTATTCCCAGTCAACGTCGTATCTCCTGTTGGTTTTGGGTTTCACTCAAATCAACTCTTCCCTTCACTATCTCTCTCCTGTCCCTGTCACTGTTGCATTCGATTCTCGAAGCATCATGCCAGACGATTCTTCCACGACCAAAATCTGTGCTCTTTCGTCTGACACCGTTGCACGGTGGAAGACTATGGTCGAGAACGAAGCATTGCGCCTTCGTGCCGTCCATATCCTCTCTGGTGAGGAGGAGGAACCAGACAAAAGTGAAGATTGTAAGGATTGGAAGGATTATTGGGACAAACGCTCCACACTCGCATATGCTATCGTCAGCTCTCTTGACATGGCCCAATCCGACTCTATCATCTCGGGCGTCGACCGAACCGATCCAGCCGCCACCTTCACAGCTCTCATCGAGCACTACATTCCCAAGACAGCTCAATCTCGCGCTTCGTCTATCCAAGAGCTCCTCTCCATCTGCAAGACGGATACAGAGAGCTTTGCTTCTTATGGTGCCCGCATCATAGCTGCCGGAGCCCAAATCCGTGACCGTTTGGATGCGCTCCCACTCTACATCCCAGAGCATACACGCCAAACGTCCATCGACCTATCCTCTATCCCTGCTCCAGAGTCAGACGAGGAAGAGGAAGAAGAACCAGCAGCTACTGGTATTGAGGGGGATATTACTACTCAGGCCACCGCTGCTCCAGCTCCTCTGACCACTGTCGAAATCGTCACCAGGCGCTCTATATTCAAGAAGGGCTATGGTGCGCCAGAGCTCATCATGGACCTGATGCAAGCCATCGTCATCCTCGGCCTTCCTCACAATGAGCAGGGCAACTTCCTTCGCAACACCTTCACACATCTTGACAGCATCAAATCTGCCAATGATGTCCTCGACCACCTTCGCAAAGCCGACCTCTCCAACAAGGTCGAGGGTCTAGCTGATGAAGCCGCCCCTTGCTGCCACCAAGAGCAAGAAAAAGGCTAAGCCTCGCAAGCCTACCACTTCCTCATCCCATTCACCTGCTACATTGTCCGCTTCCAAACCGGCCCTCAAATGTCGCTATCACACCAACCTCTCCAACCACAACACCAAGGACTGCGACGTCCTGAAGAAGGCTAAAGAAGTGATGTCGGCCAACATGGCTGAGGACACAGCTGAAGAGGAAGCTCAGATGGCCTCCACCGCACACATCGTTAGTCCCCCTCGTAGACGTCAAAAGGGTACCACTGCTAACACTCAGTGGAATGCAGACTTGGGCGCTACCTCGCATATGACGCCACACAAGCGTTGGATGCGCAACATGCGACCCTGCTTGGTACCTGTGAGACTGGGGGATAACTCTACGGTCTGGGCAAAGGCCAAGGGAGATGTTGTGTTCAAACCATCTGGGAACCGCGAGCTCGTTGTCTTTTCCGATGTACTATATGTCCCTCGTTTGAAAAATAATTTATTCTCCATCCTTACTGCTGTGAAGAAGCGCAAGATGCGTGTTGTCATCAAGAACGACTCCCTGGAATTTTCGAAAGACGGCAACTCTCTCTTCACTGCTACTATTCATGGGACGACCGGCCTATTGGATGGAAGCACATTGGAGAATGATGAAGTAGCCTATTCAGCTGCAGTCAACAAGGGCATTTACATGATCGTCTTGGACACATCGGAATCGACCGGCTCAATACGCTGCTCAAGAAGGATTTGGCTGAGGGGGTGTTTGTCAACAAAGGGACGGAGGTCAAGGACATGTGTGAAGCATGCATTGCAGGGAAGCAACACCGACGACCTTTCCCAAAAGTCTCGGAACATCGGTGCACAGAGGTACTTGGTCGGATCCACAGTGACTTGCATGGTCCACTCGCGCGCACGTCTAGAGGGTACAGGTACTGGATCACATTCAGCGATGACCACTGCCACTACAAACGCACCTACTTGCTCAAAAACAAGAGTGAGGCATTTGACAAGTTCAAGACCTATGTTGCTGCAGCGGAGAACTACTTGGGAGTAAAAGTGAAGGAGCTTCGGGACGATAAGGGAGGAGAGTACATCTCAAAGGAGTTTAATCAATGGTGTGAGGCACGAGGAATCTCTCGACAACATACAGTCCGTGGTACACCACAGCAAAATGGTGTCTCCGAACGTCTAATCGCACCCTGGCTGAGGGGGGTGATAGCAATGCTCAACCACGCTGGATTACCTGCCACCTTCTGGTCCACTGCTGTCCTCTACTACACCGAAATCCTGAATGTCACCCCTATGTCTGCACTGTCGGAAACCACCTCATATGAAGTGTGGCACAAACGCAAGCCAGACTTGTCCATGTTCAGAGTCTATGGATGTCGCGCATGGGTCAATGTACCAAAGTCCGACTGCAAAAACCTTGACTCCCATTCCATCCCTTGCATCTTCCTTGGATTTGCGCAAGGATTCAAAGGCTGGCTGTGCTATGATACAGCCACCAAGAAAACCCACATCTCTCGAGACGTGATCTTTGACGAGACTTCTTTCCCTGGTCTCTCAACCAAAGGCAAGAGCACTGAAACTCCTCCAGTCCAATGGAGTGAACTTTGGTCGCACGAGGACGACGAGTCTGAGACTCTCTCCACGCCTAGTGTTGACGCCATTCCACAACCACCTGTTGGCCCAAGCACCCAACGCACCTCATTTTGACAACGATGAGTCGGACTCCGACGATGATGATGATCTCCCGGGGAATCCTCCCAACGCCCCTGCTGCCCCCAGAACTCCTGTTCGTGCACCTCCCAGAGGTCCAGTGACAAAGGATCTGGCTGACGAGCACAAGCGTGCATGGTTGAGGCCTCAGGGTGATCCATCTCCTACATCAAGAGCAGAGCACGATTCTCCTGACCCTACACTGAAAGACTTTGGATGGAGCCCACCAGAAGGTGAATTTCCACGTCTACCTGCTCCTACTCCTGCACCAGCACATGTTATTTCCCCTCAAACACTCCACCCAATGCCATGTCTAGCAGCACCAGCTGCCAAGCCCAATGAACCCTACCTTGTAGCCCAAGGAGGATGACCAACACGTTCAGGGGGTGTTTTGGACTACACTACAATTGCTGGAAAAGGACGAAGGGGAACCCAACCAGTTGCTCGCAGACAGGCTGAAGCACAACAGGATGAGGAACGTGAACTCAGAACGGATGTTGCGGGACCCAGCACTTCAAATCCAGTACCAGCCTGAGGGGGTGCCCAAAATCACGATTTCTTCGGTCTGCCACTTGCTACCCAAACTGGCGGCATGGGAGTCATGAATCTCCAACTCCGCCCCACACTCACGAATCCAAATCCTCCACCACCTCCTAGTCAACCCACTCCAATCGACACTGCTTCACTCTCAGACGACGATGATGACGATGACGAAGAAGCTGACTTGGCTACTGCCTTCAAAGCTAGTCGAGTCATGGAATCCGTCTTCAATGTCTATGGCATCTCAGACGACTTCATCCCAATGTCAGCTGGATGGGAGATTGCAATGGAAGCGGCTTGTGAAAATGCATTCGGTGCAGCTACACGCCCAAATGATGCACCACGGAACTGGAAGGAGGCCATGGCTCGGGATGATAAGGACAAATGGTTGGCAGCTGCTCAGACAGAGATCGACGCCCTGATTGAGAATGGTACTTGGGAACTCGTCCAACTCCCCAAGGATCGAAAGGCAATTGGCTCTCGTTGGGTATTCCTCATCAAACGCGATGCAGATGGAAGAGTTGAACGATACAAGGCTCGTTTGGTTGGTCAAGGCTTTGGGCAGTCTCATGGCATTGACTATGATGAAGTATTTGCCCCAACCACCAGGCTTACGTCTATCCGTACTGTCCTTGCACAGGCAGCAATGAACGGAGAACATATCGAGTCGATCGACATTTCCAATGCCTACCTTAACGGCACCATCAAGGATGAATACGAGGTCTATATGAGGCAACCAGAGGGATTCGAAGTCCGTAACACCGACGGTGCCCAGTGGGTATGCAAGCTCAAGAAGGGTCTCTATGGGCTCAAACAGAGTGGCCGACTGTGGTACCAGAAGTTGGAAAAGGAACTCGAGAAGATTGGCTTTGAGCAGCTTTTCTCTGATCCCAGCATCTACCACTGGGTGAAGGATGGTGTTCGTGTCACACTCCCAGTTTTTGTCGACGACATCACTATCACGTCCAAAGACAAGTCCAAGATTGAATGGGTCAAGGAAGCGCTGTCAAAGGTCTTCAAGCTGAAGGACTTAGGACCTACTGCATACCTTCTAGGAATCAAGGTGGAGTATGACCAGGCAAACAAAACTCTGCGTCTATCCCAAACCCAGTACATCAACGACATGCTTGCTCGTTTCCGACTTTCTGACTGCAAACCTGTAACCACCCCTATGGAACCAGGGCTCGCACTGAAGAAAAGCATGTCGCCCACAACTGAAGACGAGAAGGAGGAGATGAGCAAAATCCCCTACTTGAATGCAGTTGGAGCCCTGATGTATCTGGCCATTGGTACTCGCCCGGACATCGCCTACTCAGTCGCAAAATTGGCACAGTTTAACTCCAACCCTGGGCCTGCACATTGGAAAGCTGTCAAGCACCTCTTCCGTTACCTCCAGGGAACCAAGGACCTCAAGCTCACATTCACTCGGAACGAAGGCACTCCATCAGATGAACTCTTCCGCACTTATAGTGATGCAGACCATGGTGGATGCCTCGACACACGCAAGTCTACTAGTGGTTTTGTGATGAAGATGGGCACTGGTGCAGTCAGCTGGTCATCCAAGAAGCAAGCTACAATTGCCAACTCCTCGACTGAGGCTGAATACATCTCAGCATTGTCTGCAGGCTTTGAGATCAAATGGATGTGTTCGCTTTTGGGAGAGCTTGGATTCAACGTCAAGAAGCCCTCGCCACTCATGGTGGACAGTCAATCAGCACTGCGTGTCCTCAAGAATCCTGAGAATCACAGCAGGATGAAGCACATCGACATCAAGATTCATTGGATCAGGAAGGAAGTTCGCGACAGAACCATTGAAGTCCACTTCCTCCCTACTGCAGACATGGTTGCAGACATTCTCACCAAACCCCTTCCTCGGATTGCTGTTGAGCGTCACCGTTTATCTCTTGGTCTCTTTTAGAATCACAACGGTCTTTGCATTGAGGGGGTGTGTTAGAATACAATACTTACATCGTTGTTTCTACGGTTACGATTAGTACAAGGGACACTACTTTCAAAACGTTTACTTGTTGCATCGTTCACTTCTCTCTTTCTTATTGTTCTCTCTCTTCTATTTACCCTGCACAGATACACTATTGTTCTTCCCTATATGGACATTCCTTTGTGTAGATATGTATATAGGTAGCTAGTGTGAGTGGGGTGTTCTCTATCGAACTATTCCCACTCACAGGTATGTCATGTATCGCTCTACTTATTTCTCTGCTAATATTTATCGAACTATTCCCACTCACAGTGCGTGTTCTGTTGAGGGTTTAATAGACCTCCTCGTCAATTCATCGCTTAACTCGCATTCCAACCGCTCTGCTCCCTGTCTGCCTTCTGCTGGGTATTTGTGGCTATTCCCACTTATACCTAAGTCAGTCGCTCCGCATCCACTCTCATCGTCGCCGATCGACTTCGAGTCCTGTCTGCTCGTCCTCGTTCACCGTGTGGTGTTCGACTCAGTCCGCTTAGGTCTTCTGACGCGTACTTCGCGACACTTACCGTGATAGTTGCACCGTTAGACGATGAACTCGAGCTCCCTGTGGACATCGAGCTCTCCGTAGATGCCCTTGAACTCGAACCTTCTCCCATATTCTCGTCTCCATCCGAAACTTCAGCAGCTTCCGCCTCGATAACACGTGCACGATGTGGGCCGGCTTTAATGAGACGAGGGCCTAAGCCGGGTTGAATGCGACGATGAAATTTTACTGGACGAGAGGAGTCCTTAGTGGATGACATTGAGGCAATGGATAGCTTGCGTGATGCGAAGAGGTTGTAGATACGGCAATAACACTTCGTGTAACAAGTGCAAGGTGGAAAAGGGGTAGTTGCCTTATTCATTGGCGCCAAAGGCGCGACGCGACTTGTTTACAGTACAAACAATGATCCGCGCGCCTCGGGTAAAGTTCAGCATACGAAGAGACAGTCCATGCATATATTATGAACACGAAGTGACCTGATACAATATAACCGGGAAAATGTATGTATGTTACAAATCCTCCATGTCACTGGTTGCATTCAGATACTGTATACGCCAATTTATATAAATACTGTGGCTTAAATGATCGAATGACTGCGTGGGAAACGAAAAACGGGTAACACCGTTCTTGATGCCGGCATCGGCATGCACAAAAAAAGAGGTTAGAAGAAACCGACGCGTAACGTAAACCAAGGCAAAAATGCCTTGGAACAAGCTCTTGTAATATAATTATTATGTGGTAGATCATACACTCAGCCCTCCATTCATACAAAATATAAATCTACAGCCTCTCTTTGAACCCGCAGTCACCGGTAGTTCACTGACGCTCGCCCTTAAGCGCTGGTGGGGGTCGTGGGAACGGGACAGCGGGAGTCCCGCGGTCCCCGGGATTTTCCAAAAGCTGGAAGCTCTCGTTCCCCCAGGACAAAGGGGCTTCGCCCCAATAATTACAATGTCATCTCCCTTGCCCATGAACAGATTCGCTCCCTTGCGCATTCCTGAATTCGCCACCCTGTCATGCAGAGGTTCTCACTCAAAGCAAATATGTAGAAGCACACCTTTGAAAATGGGCGTTAGCGAAAGAGTTGCGACTGCTCACAATGGATAGTATTATTCTGATATTCAATTTATTATTAACATTGAAACGTGCCCTATGCCCATTGCCCGACCCTTCCCATCTAGGCGATCCTTCGCAGATCCGCTCCAAACAGATGGCGGAGCCCCAAAATGGCCCGCCTCGTGGAATTCTTACAATCCCGATGAAGAAATGCTGCTCAATCACGCACCAATTATCATGGATTAGCCAAGTCCTAGAAGTTTCGGTTGTAAATGAACCAAGTTAAACTCAACCCAGCCCATGGGCCATGGCCAAGATGATTCACCTGGTCGAAGTCGACGAGCCGCTGTGAAAGCACCAGAGTAACCTTCACTCAGGATTTTCCAGCGCATGTACCCCCGCGGCCTCTGAATTGCTCCAGGTAGTGTTTTGGTGGAGGACATCGTAATATCCGACCTTCATCCGTTGTCGATGCTCGGCAACCCTCCCTGCCACTATACAAGCTTGCTGAGTTGGAGGGAGCACGACGCAAATCAACGAAAGCCTTCAAATCTGGGCATGAGACTATACCAGAAGACTTCCAACACTTTGTACATGTATGAAGACCCGCGCGATGTAAAGATTGGCAGAGAAATGACAGTGAGCACCGTAACGATTTCTGGACACCACCGAATTGATGGGTTTGTCAGCAAGTCCCAGGCCCACAGCCACAGGGCGCTTAGTGACCAACGATTGGGTGCTCTCTGTCCTCGACCACAACCAGCACCTACCACTCCACCTCTCTTCTCTCTCTTCTCCTTATCATCTGTTCACCTTGGCCTTCAAAAATCATGGGAAATGACGGTGGAAGTATCCCTGACCGACGAGACTTGGTTAAGACCAAGGCCAAAGCTGAGCAGGCCGATAAAGTCAACCAGACGAAAGCTCGGTGGTTTTACTGCGCCTTGTCAAAGGTAAGCCGCGGGGTTTATCTCTCTTCTGAGTATTTGCTGAAAGTGCCGTAGAAAAGGCTTCAGGAACCCATTGTGTCTTGTGCCCTGGGGAAGTTGTACAACAAGGACGCCATAATCGAGTTCCTCCTGGACAAATCAGCTTATGGGGACGGAGAGGAGATCTGTGGCCACGTCAGGTCATTAAAGGATGTCAAGACGTTGAAGTTGACGCCCAATACTGCCCCCTCGAAATCCGAGGACACTGCGCGTGCCGAGTTCATTTGTCCTTTGAACTTGAAGGAGATGAATGGCTCTCAGCCGTTCTGCCACATCTCTGCTTGTGGTTGCGTTTTCTCGCAGGGTGGACTTCGCACAGTGGCTGGATCGCCCAAAGAACTCACGCCCAAGGATACCTCGTCGACTGGCAAAGAATCTTCCCAAGAGGAAGGTACGGAAGGGGCTCAAACGCTGGACCTTTGCCCCCAGTGCGCTGCGAAATACTCCAGGAAGGATGATGTCGTACCCCTAAACCCGTCGGAGGAGGAAGAGTTCGAGATGCGGATGGCCCTGGATCGTCGGCGTGCCCTGGCACCTGTGAAGAAGAAATCGAAGAAGAGGAAGCAGCACGATCAGGACGACGATGCCGAGCCTCCCGCGAAGAAGAAGCATACGGCCCCAACAATCAATTCTTCCGTTAGAGCCGCCAGTAAGGCAGTGGTGGAAAGTTTAGCCGCAGAGGAGGCGAGGCGGAAGGCTACCATGAGTGACGCTATCAAGAGCTTGTACTCGGACGGGAAGCCAGCACGGAAGGAGACGTTCATGACGATGGGTACCTTCACCAGGGTGCGTCCTCTCATATCAACCATATCATCGTCGCTGATAGTCTTGTTAGTATGCCTAGCCCTCTCATGGAGAAGACTTCTTGTCGTTTCTCGTGGTTGGCTATGTCTCTTCATGACAGCGTTGTACATCGTCTAGAAACCTCCAATGATCACGGTTTCAGACGGCATCCCGAGACTTGTCGTCTGCGTCGGTTGTGGAACATAACAGTGCTTGATAATCAGGAATCGACTGACAGTGCTAACTGGGGAGAGAGATAACCGAAACCTCTCCATTCTGTACCAGTACCAGCTTCTTCGTGGTGAGATGATATCACACACCCATGCATGACGCTTGTAGGACCAACCACGCTGCCTGATGGAAAACGACCTCCAAAGCATAACCAAGGAGCCCGTATGCGATCCAATGAAGGCCTCCTGGGTTTTACCAGACGGTTAAGCCATATCTAGGGCAATAGTGTGTAACAACCGAATCCTGGAAGCTCTTGGCTGATCGGTCTGGAAAACAGATCTTCCTCTAGCACGGTCCCTATCAATATTCAATCCTTGCGATGACGAGCCAGTTGCCGTTGCGGTGGACGGTACCTCATGCAGCACCACCTCAAGGGCTGAATGCCCTCATGAACGGGTACCGCTGTCCCAGGACCCTAAGCACTCGCCACCTATGGCCCTGGGCAGACATCCTTCGGCTCTGGTCGAGTCATCCTTTCACCCTTCACGACCACTGAATACGTTACATCTCGGCCGACTTCCTTCACTTTAAAATTGGAATCCTTTGTGCTTGCCACACTTTCGCTTCTGAACAATACCGGCACATTTACCCAAATGAAGAGGGAGTTCACTCTTGTTCAGGGCTGGTGCAGCACATCGAGAGTGGTACCTGCGGCATCCACAAAAACCCATCAATACTGGCAACCACTCCTGATGTTGTTGGGCGCAGGTGTCATTTCCACGTAGGCGAGATTTATAACGGAAGAGATGCATGGCTCTGATCACCCAAACCCAGAGAACGCCAGTAATCCCTAATCCGTTCACCTAGAGGTACCTCCAATTTCCTGATCTGCTTTCGTACCTTCGCCGCAAGTTCCCGCTTCATCTTTTCATCCGCCTGGTTCCCCGTTCCCTTTCTCTGCATCTCGAGAATCTTTTCAAGGTTAGACTTCAGCTCTTTGCCAGCTTCCGTCGCTGGGATTGACCTCTGCCATTCGACGAGCTCGTATTGAATCAGCAGGGGGAATTTCTCTTTTCCTTCTGCTTCGAACTCGAGAAGCCCTAGGATTATATCCTGGATGATAGAGCCTTCGTGATCACCGTCAGGCGTCTCCAGACGCTTCCTTTTTGCTCCTCCGTTCATAATGTCCGCCCAATAGCTTTTAACCAAGTCGGCTTCACGCGTTTCACCTGCCGTTTGGCTGGGGAGCTCCTGCCAATGAGAAGTGACCATCGTGATTCTCTTGTACGAACTTGGCCCGCAAAGCTTCGTGAACATGCTAAGGTTCAGCTTCGCCGTTCCATTCATACGTTTTTGCGTAATATCGGTGATGTAGACGATCCCGGCAACGTGCACATCTTGTTTATACCTGCGATCCCACTACTGAGCACAGGGTCCCTAGTAGTTGAGAGCAGGCTAAGACCTACGCTTGAGCAAGCCAATTGGAGACCTTTTCAAGGATATCAAAGTCGTTTCCTTGACTATCGTCGAATCCAGGTGTGTCGACTAAGATCAGGCGACGGGGCCACAACGCATCGAAACTGACCGGCATTCGGGCTTGGAAGCAGGCCACGTCATGGGTGCATGATTCCAATCCGTGGCCAATGGAGACGAGCTTGTCTTTAGTGTAATTGAGGACAAACTGCATGCCAATGCTATCAGGTGGGAGGTTATGAACGACACAATGATGCTAGCCTACCGTGCCTTTGCCCACTCCTGTCGCCCCCATTACCCTGCAATGTGTCAGAGAGATGGGCTCCCGTGGCGGTGGATAGAACGTACAGAATAATGATGTCGGTTTCCAGCCCGACGAATGAAATCTTTTCCACCTTTCTCTTCTGCTTCCACTGCAACATGTCTGATATTTTTGCGGGGAGAGAGGGCACAAGATAGGTGGGTGCGGTTCATGAAGGCAGCTCAGTTTATCTTGCTGCGAAGGGCACAGTTGCGCATTGTTGCAGAGGGCTTATGCTTAAGGTTTGCACACATGACTGCCCCCAAAGCGTGCATTACCAACTGTGTGCAACAACGTGGCCAACCTCACGGTTTCGTGCAGGGTGCCACGCCGTGCATGTTCGAATCCATTTTAAATCACCCAATTCATTGACCAAGGAGGGTCTGCCATTTTAATCGTGGAGATGAACGCCCTTGATCGCCTTGTGGACCATCCGGTCAGAAGTGCTCCCTGAGATTGGCTTCCACATACCCACATCTCACTTAATCGAGTCACCTTTTTCAAAGTGTCGAGGAGTGGCCATGAGGAAGATGTTCAGACGGAGCTCAACAATCTGCCATACTTGGCAGTGCGATCCTTCACCACCCTTGGGTCCAGGTCTGCTCGTATTGCGAATTGAGCCTGATGTTTGAGTAAGCACAAGCAACGCCTCGCCTCGCTACGGCGGTAGGCTGTGGTCAACTGGCTCGAGATCATCCCACCTCTCATATACCACGTGGCTTCGTCTGTGCGGTGCGAGCCCAACATTACGAACACCCGTCATGCTTTCGTGTAACGGTGGATGGGGTGATGCAATAAATTAACATTAGATGAAGGGTACGACAGAGCCAATGATGGGCGATGCCAATTTCACAGGCAACAGTGTGGGTGCGATTGAGAATATCATGGGTCAAGATGAACCCGAGCCAATTGGTGTGGGAAGACAGGGGACACGATGGCAGCTAGCGACATGGTCAATTGTTAAGCAGGGAAGGTCCAAGCGCCGTGGGGCGCCAAATGCGTCAGCGAACGCGGAAGCGCGCCAAACCCCAGAAAGGATGAAGAGAGTAGCGCAGCTCTTCGTGAAGGTGGAGATACACCATGAAAACTCGTGCAAGGAAAGGCATTTGGTAGATCTGGCACTTAGCGAAAATTCAGGGTAGGTTTCCTGACAGGAAAAGTCGCTGCCCAAGAGAAAAAGTGCAAAAACAAATATACGCAAACAGAGCAAGGGGATATGCATAATATAAGGGTGATAAGGACCAGAGCAATCTGGACCATCGGACCGGCGATATCATGGTTATGAAACGGACGGAATTGCCTCATTGTTGCAGCGACTGAGACACTAAACTCATACGCTAAAGACATAGCATCTTTTTCTTTGAACGAAAGAACACGGTGCAGGACCACCGCAATCATGAACCTTAGTCGCAAGCACGGCTTCCTAGCGATATCTTGTTCTTCGCATTGCTCCCATTGTATCAGCGTCGCTTGCTCATACATTTGCTCGAACTCCCTTTCTTAGATTGGCTTCATCAACGAGACGTCTGGCCACCTGAGCAATTTAAACCATCCTATGGTCCCGAATAACCGCCCGCTGTAACCCAAATACCTTTTCGTCTTCCAAAGTGGCCGAAAGCTCCTCATCATTGTCTCCCACCGCGAACTTCACTCTTTTTCATCAGTCCTCCACGGGATTTGTTGCGAGCGGATACGATCACACGAAATCCATCACAATCCGCGTCTGGCGATACAATGTCGATATAATGTTACGATGATCCTCATAACCTCATATATACAAATATAGGAGCCAGTCCAAAATCATAATTATTATATCTACTCATGATATGCCATCACGTCTATAGGTTTCCGTAGCCTCCTGTAGTTTCGACCCACAAATTCATTCATTTCATAGGATTACAATTGGATTCAATTTTGTCTTCAGCCCACAGTCACACTTTGGCGCTAAACGAGATGGAATGGAGGACTTAAAAATCAAATTTATTGACAGAACCTATGAATACACGGCAGTAGGTAGGAACAGTGGAGGTAATACTAATGTAGACGTAGACACCATCGAGAGACGTGGAGATACTAGACGAAGCAAAGCATGATGAGCAGATGCGAGAAACGGTACAACTGAACAACATACCCTCTATCCATCTGTCCATCTAGCGGCAGCTCTTGCATAAAGCTGACTGTATTGACAGGTGGTTAGAGCGTGCCGAGCGCGCGAGGATTTGGAATACGAACGTACATTTGGGGTATATAATGGAATGAGCCGTCGCAAGAACCGTGGGTCGAGGTGTCAGGCGTTGGGTATCCTCGCTGAGATTGAACTAGGTTGTGTTGGTCTAAATATGTTGGAAGAGGGCATAAAAATGAACTGACCTGCTCGTGATGTCCTCCGTTATCTTCCAGCCAAAACCGCGATAAGCCATACCCTTCGGTCCAAAACCTATGAGCTACAACGGTGGGTTGCCCAAGTTTGGAAAAAGGTTCCCATCCTTCAATTTGGCTTTGGGAAGTAGAAATTGGTTGCCGGACGGATGACATATAAAGTAGGTAGAGCCTCCCACCTTAGGCCTTATCTCCTGCAGTTTAAGAATGTTGAGAGCCCATATCCTGTGCATAAGATCTCGTGCCAAGGGCATCAATATCCGAGACATACGGAGAAGACTTTGAGGAGAAAGCTTCCCGGTAAGCGTTGTGGCATTTGAAGGTCGGCAGTGTACTCACAAGAGAAAGAGATCTTGATTCTGCTTGCCTGCTGAGCACTAGAATCCACGGAAGTCGTTGAGACTCGTCACCCCTAGGCCGCTCAAGCACTCACCCATCCACAAACTTGGCCCTCGAAACTCGTCTCCGACTCCTAGAATCACCCTCAGTCGGTCTCACCCCCAAATGGTCTCGGAGTCGCTTGATCTTCCATGTAGAGCATATGCACGGCTTGACCTAGGACATGGGATCGCAATGCAAAGCTCTGCAGGGGTGTCTCGAGCATTTGGCTGGTGGGGCCCCAACGGCGACGGCATGCTCCAATTATCCTGTGTTTGTGTTTGAATGACCCATAGATTAGCCTCGAGTGAGAACCTCTAAGCCTGGTCGACGTTTTGGACGCGTTATGGGTCGACGTCAGGCACAGTGAGTCTGAAGCGCCCATGTCAAATCGCGCATTGACAGCATTTTGTGTCTATTTTATCAGGACTCATACGCCCCCACTGACTGCCGTCTACATGACTTTAGTTGCCTACGAGACCACTGAGGTAAGTCTTTCCTGGCTATCGACATGTACACAAACCAAGGCTCAACTGTATCCGATAGCTGCGACACAATGGTTGTGTGTACCTTGTTGACCTCCGTAAGTCAGGCCATGCTGGCTTCAACCGCATCTTCCAAGCCCCTGGATTGGCAGTATGCGCACTGACTCTGCTGGCACTTGCCTCAGCGGCCTGTGGGAGGTTGATGGATTAAATGGTGAACGTTTGAACACCCAACAACGAACGCTCGGCTGCAACGCCATGGCTACGCCTGACTGCCAAATCCCATGTCGACTCGGAACAACTGTTCTTAAGATAATGCATGTAGTGTACAAGTATCAACTGTAGTGTATTTAAAGATGGCAAATAGATAGTTGGATGAATTACTGGCTGCGACCGAGCTCATTTCATCCCGCTGGCTCGTCTGGGACACCCCGCGTCGCTGACGACGAGGAAGTCACGATACAGCGCTGTCATTCCTTTGCTATGCGAAGGATATGCCTTGGTGAAAGCAGGAACATCACGAGCAAATCCGAAGTCAACACGTATTAGCCGAGGCTCTTGGAGACTCCAACACACATCGGCTCGTGAACCAACTTAAATACGCACCGGCCAAAGAACTCTTCTGCAATCATTTTGCGGATATAATATTGAACAGCCTGGTCTTGTCCTTTAACCAGGCAGGCCCAGTCTTCAATCACCTTCTCCCATGTCGAATAGCAATCTCCGCGTGATCGCGAAATGCGAGGGAGGACGAGCTGTTTCTGTAGAGTGCTGGGAAAAGAAGGTGCCAGTGGTGGGGGTGCGGTGGTAGCTGGCAGCATAGTAGTGTAAGGCCCATCATGGGATTGCATCGGAGGCTTGAAGGAGTGTAGCGTTTGATACCCTGGTGATGAGGGTAGAGCTGAGTAGGCCACCATAAATTGGACGCAGACCGAAGGGGCTGGTGAAACAGTGCGGCATACAGACCAGATTGGATGCTGGTCTGTATGCTGCACTTCTTGTACACACAATGGCTCCAGAGGTATCTGGTGAAATGATCTTGCTTGTACGTGTGCAGCTCGTCAAGAAGATACTCGATCGATGTATTGCGCTGCATAACAGACATGAGTAGCTTGACTCATGCAGAGACAGGCTCAGTGATTATAGAGCCGGCTTGGCGAAGAAGCCTTCAGCAGCGGCTTCCTAGCCGGAAAACAACCCTTCTGCCAGCATGGCGTGGGTCGATTTTTGGGATGACGAGTGGGCCGACGACGCGTTCGTCACTGCTAGGTGAAGGGCGGACGCTGATATTTCTTCACCACCCCCTGATCGTCGGGAGTGGTGCCTACAATGTCCACCAATCTGTTCCTACGACAAAAATCCATTTTTATCCACGAAGACTCCTGACGTTTTGAGGCGCCTGTGGTATTTCCCCAGGGTCGGAGTACACCTGAAGCAAGTGGTGCATAATCGTGATATATTTCAGGGCTTAATACATTTCCCCTGTCTGGATTTACAAACCGAAGAAACCGACAATCCTTTCACCCATAGATAAATTCAATTGCCCGATCTGTTGTTGTAACGACTTCTTCTTCGCTTCGAGTTCCCCTCTCATCTTCTCGTCTAAGTTGTTTGCCTCTACCTGCTCCTTCAGCTTGAGGATTTCTTTAAGGGTCGATCTCAACGCCTTGCCTGCTTGCGTCTTTGGGATCGTCTTCTGCCATTCGACGAGCTCATATTGAATTAACAGGGGGTCGATCGCTTCTCCTTGTGGTTCGGACTCGAGAAACTCCTGGATTACATCCTGGATGATGGCTTCTTCATAATTGCCGTCAAGAGTTTCGATCCGTCGCACTCTTGCACCTCCGTGTATAATAGCTTTCCAGAAGGACCTTTTCAACTCAGCTTCTCGCATTTCACCTATCTTTTTTTTGATGTCCTGCCAATACGAGGTGACCATTGTGACTTTCTTGTACGAACCTTTCCCGCAGAGCTTCGTGAACATACTGAGGTTCAGCTGCAACGATGCATTCATGCGTTTCTGTGTGATATCGGCGATGTAGACGATCCCGGCAACGGGCACTCTTTGTTCATACCTGTGAGCCCAATACTTAGCATAAGTTAGTTGGAGTTGAGAACAAGTGAAGACATACACTTGCACAAGCCACGTGGATATCTTCTGGAGAATCTCAAGGTCGTTTCCGTGGCTATCATCAAATCCAGGTGTGTCCACCAAGATCAGGCGGCGATCAGCCAAAGGCTCTTCATAACAGCTCGGCATTGGGGCCAGGTAGGACGCGACGTCGAGGGTGCATGAGACCAGTTCGTGGCCAACGGTGACATGCTTATCCTTAGTGTAATTGAGGATAAACTGGATGACCGTGGCATTAGGCGGGAGGTTCAAAACGGTATCATGATGCTAACCGTGCTCTTGCCCACTCCAGTTGGTCCCATGACTCTGCGACGGGTGAGACAGATGTGACTCGCGTGGCGGTGACCGAAGCTTACAGAATGATAATATCGGTTTTCTGCCCGACGAACGAATTCACTGTCTCCCCTGAATCGCTCTTCGTCTTCTTCTTCCACCATATTGACGGCATGGCTAATACTTTGGCAGAGAAAGAGGTAAAGACGGTAGGACGCGATTCATACAAGGCCCAGGCAGCTCCATTTATGAAGGAGCGGAGAGAGCGTGCCCACATGACTGGTACACCTGACGCCACCAATTACAAGACATGCATTCATTACCCTCGCCTTGTGGCGACATGGTCAACCTGGCGGCTTCCTGCAGGAGGCCACGACTCGAAAGTTCGAATCGATTTTGGATCACCGAACTCACTTGTGTCGCAAAAGACCAATCACCCTGTTGTGGAGATCGGCGTTCTAGGATCGATCAGCTGAGGGAAATGGAAAGCTAAGCACCATCTAGATAAAGTACACACAAGCCACGCCTCCTTACGCTACGGCGGTGGTGCGGGAGGCATTCAGTCAGTACATCATCGTAGTCTTCAGAAACGCATAGTCGCCTTGCTGTTAGGCAAGCTATACGCACGTCATTCGGCCGCGTGTCAGTGACAGTCGAAGGCAGCCATCGTTTGTTCTCCCTCATGTTCAATGCGGTCAGGTGGGTACGGTACGAACCGCCAATGCCACTGCGATGCGTCCTGCCGCTATGCGTCGAATGTTAAGCAAAATGAGCAGGGACGATTAGATATAGGCGCTATGAAACGGTCCGAGCAAGCTGTGGGGTGCTTTTAAACAGGCACAAGTCGCTCCTTTTGCGGGCTCGACGCTAGCGTCCAACGATATGTCTCCCAATGCCTTGTAAACCTATTGCCTGATGTGCGATAAGTGACGTTGGTGGCAATTACCGTACCATTTCGAGCAGTCCGGCACGGATTGCGCAACACGAGCACTAATTTGCCGAACTTAGGGGGGTGTAACGCGTAACAGGGGCTTGTGCCGAAAGCCAAGGCTGGTCTAAGAATAGGGTAAAAAGACAAAATAATAAAAATAAAAATAATAAAAATAAATTATTCAGCTAGATGGCAATCCCTGTGCTTTCGAGGTAACGTGGTAGAAATCAATTATACAAAAACCAAGGGGTTTTCCCACCAGGGATAAGACAAGAGACAAACGACAAAGATAAACGACAAAGACAAAGCAGCAAAGACAAGCGAGCATCGTATGACGTCACCAAGCGACTAGAAACCTCTAGAAACGCGCTCAGCGCTCAGCGCTAATCAAATAAAAGTGCATACGTGAATCGGGTTGCCAGTGAGAGGTTCCTGGCAGCCATGGGTGGCGCCTAGGATGCAAACAACGATTATTGCTGAGTGCTTCGAATGATTTGCTTCGTCCAGTGTTGCTTAGCAGGAGATAATCAAGTAGTAGCCGAAAGCGCAAGACAGTCGGGAGACGCGCTCAGGCTATGCACTGCCAATACTCTGAATTAGCTTCTAGCCCACTGGCAAACGTCGGGGTTGACACGAGATAAGATAAACAAGGGAGACGCGCCGCATGCCCTTTGGCATTATGAATCTGATTGGCCTGAAGTTGAGATTTCGCCAGGTTCAATACATTTAATTTGCCTGTCAAGCTCGGAGCTATCTTGAAGGAACTTCTCGGGAGTTGTGCCTCTCCCATGCAGGGATCCAGGAGGAGCCAACCGAAGGTTGGCGACGTCTGGCGCAATTTCTAAGGAAGACTCAAGCGCCCAAGTCTTAATCTTCCACACTGTACGTAGCTTTTGGAATAGACTGATTGCCAAGCATTCCCGTGCGTAGCACGGGTAACGCTGCTAGTGAAAGGCTAACAAAACAAAACAAATACAATACAATAAGATACAGACGCCTTCCTCCTCACTTGGGCGAACACCCGGGCTATGGGTGGGGAGATTAGGTAGATCAATGAATAAAAATTATGAACCAGCTTTGAAAGACGTTTGTTCATGACAGCTAAATGAATTCAGAGCACGAGAAAAGCCGAGACAAGGATGACTAGAACTACACACTTGCGGAAAAAGGCACTCCTGGGCTTACCATCGTCTCATCACCATAAGCACTAGCCAACACCCCTACAAACGCGAACTTGCACGGACCAAGGCCTCGTATGATAGGATTACAGCGTCGAATCATTGATAAGTTATAACTAATAGGTGCAGGCGCCTAATTTCATTAGGCACAGATGCTTACGGGCTACGGAGCTCGCCTCTACCTGAGCCTGGCTTCAGCCGTTCACGGGATGAAAGGATCCTCAAAGGACTATCCCGACGAAATTAAATATCTCATGCGCCGTAAAATACTCCAGGAAGGAGGGTATTGCACCACTAAATACTTTTGAGAAAAAAGGGTTCGAGATGCACCGCGAGTGCTTTCCGGAGCCTGCAAAGAAGTGGAAGCACTAGCACGTCCAAACCAAAGATGTTGAGCCTCCTGCAAAGAAGCAGACTATATCGACAAACGGCCTTCAACCCATGTGCTGGAGTGGCCACTACAGCGGTAGTGGGGGTTGATCGCATAGAAGTCCAGGAAAAAGGCGGCGATGAGTGACGCTGTCAAGAGCCTGAAATCTGATACGAAACCAGCACGAGAAGAGCTATTGACGAAAATGAACACATTCTAGAGACACAGACACAGACGAGAGTAAGCCCTTTTACATTTTACTAAGTACATCCAAGAGAACTTTCGACATCTACGCCACGCATGAGATGCTGGCTCATCTGCTATCTCTTAATCACGGCAAGTTGAATCTATATATGGAGAGAGAGAAAGGGAGAGAGAGACGGCAGAGTACGACCACATCAGGTAGATTCAAGCAAAGAGTCAGTCATGGTTCACCAATGCAAAAGGAGAGACGGACTTTGGAGAGCCACGACTTGAACCTCTGGGAGAGGGTAGGGTTGGTAGTAAGCTCCTTGATGGTCCGGTTGATGACTGCGACTTGCTCTTTCTGAGACCGAGGGTCAGTATGGCAAAGAAGCTCGAGTAGGCACGCCTTGAGCTCTTTCCCAGCAGCAGTGTTAGCCAACGTCGTCCCCTTGACCTGTAGCTCCCTTTGCAGCTCAAGGATGATATCCTGAGCGACGGCATTGGTGAGAATGTATTCGATGACATTCCGCTCTGTCACTCCATCTTTAATGTCCATACACTTGGCGCCCGCATTTGTCATGGTCTTAAAGAAATCGCCGTCGAGCCCTTTCCCCCTTTCAAGAGACTGGCCATCTGGTGGGCGAGGCCACTGGGTCTTGACAAGTACCGTCTTAGGGCACGAGTTTTCCCCGCAAATTTTACGAAAGAGGTCAAGGGAAAGTTTGGTTTCACGTTGAAGGCGTTTCTGGGTCATGTCGTGAAGGTAGACAATCCCAGTTAGGCGCCTCTCAAACCTGAAGATAGTATTAGTCCATCCAAGTAAAATACACTGCGGACGTACCCATCCGTTGGCCTAAGCCAAGATGATATTTGTTCCAGAGTCGCCAGTTCGTTGAGATCTCCGCCGAACAATCCTGGGGTATCGACGAGGACAACCTGATGCTTCGGAGAGTGGGTCGATTGGACCGGGCAAGGGGCACAGTATGACGAAACTGTTGTCGTGCACGAGTTATAGCTATGCGTGACGGGTGCTGCTTCACGCCCCAGATAACTGTTGATGAACTGCACAGAAGAGGCTAAGTATCAGAACCGAAGCCTCAGAGTGCCCCAAGCTACACACAGTGCTCTTTCCACTGCCAGAGGGACCCATGATTCTGTAAGCCATGCATTAGCACGAGAACAAAGGTCTGAACATCTGTCGCAGCAAAAGACGTTCAGAAACGCGGAGCTTACAGTACAAGGGCGTCTTTATCCGTGTATATGGTTCTATCATCTGGTAGTGGCTGCTTTGTCTTTGGCGCCATTGCAAAGGCGACGTGAAAGAGACAATAGTCACAGTAGAAGGAAGCAAAAGATCAAGTTGCTAGATGGTGAGTACCAGACACCATCCTCCTAGCTTCTAACATCGAGTCCTCCTGATGCCACGCAGATGATCAACCGCGCCGCTAAACTGGAAGGCCTCACGGGGCCATTCAATTTCGACAACGTGGATAGTGCGAGGCAAATTACCCACCCTAAATCCAAGTTTCCCAAAGACGAAGTTGAGAAGGTTCAAGTGATACTTGC
This sequence comes from Coprinopsis sp. MPI-PUGE-AT-0042, assembly GCA_020736565.1. Lineage (NCBI taxonomy): Eukaryota > Fungi > Basidiomycota > Agaricomycetes > Agaricales > Psathyrellaceae > Coprinopsis > Coprinopsis sp. MPI-PUGE-AT-0042. The sequence goes on from JAHBOF010000142.1 coordinate 207,181, forward strand.
CAGGTGGTGCAGACTCTCAGGCTGTGGCGGATGGCGTCGATCGATCGGCCACCGGCAGTTCAGTTGGCTGATAACTTTCATGCATGGTGAGGGCGTCGGTATTTGGTCACAATCAATCCAGGCTCAAATATTGCGGACCGAACCCTCCCAAAAACTTCCAGTTCTTCAGCTTCTTGTGACGAGAACGATGGATGGCTGTTGAATATCGGATGGCTGAACGCTGAATTTGGGTTAAGCGGGATTTGCCGCACATTATTGATGATGGTCAAGGGAAGTATTTGCTGTGGCTTACGCCAACGCAGTCATGACCTCGCCAAACGACCTCGTATTTGAGAACATTAGTGCCTTCAAGGTCGAGGAAGCATTGACGGTACGAGCCTCGTATATTTTCCATCTGGCGGCCGATTCATGAAATCGGAAAGGAAGCCAACAAGGAGGGTGTCTTCGCAGGCCTAACAGGTGGTCTAACTTCAGGTGAGAATTGGCTCGTGTTCAACACATTTGATCACAGCAAACACGCTGATGCCCTCTCTTGTAAAGCCGTCATGGGATCCAGACTCCTCAGATTCAACCGAAACACGTCCGTGATATGCGGTATTCGTATGTTGTCATTCATCTTGCAGTAAACGTTTGTAGCTGAGATCCTCCCCCAGTTAGCGGTGTACTCTCGGGTTACTATTTCGCAGAGGTACTGTGTCTATTTCCCTCAATTCACAAATCTATTTGACCATATCTTCAGGCCCTCAGGACTACCGCTGTCGCGCAGTTACGCGCCGAGGACATAAGACTTGCGAAAATGAAGTTTCAACAGGATGCATCCTCTATCCAACACGCTTAAACTGCGAGCGTAGGGAACATTCGCTGCCGTCTGTCGGTCACTGAAAGAACTCTAAATCCACCACGAAGACCTCACAGTCCCTACAAGGAGGCTTCTCGCAACGCGCTAACTTTGGACGCTGCGGCTCCTCACGCACAGCCTATGGTGCACATGAAGTATAGTAAGGCAACCCTCATGTTAGCTCCATTCTATAGATGAGGAATTCATCTGGGGGTGATGCACGTCTGAAGGGCCCTTGAGGTCAGCATGAGGCTGAATTCAATTATCTTGGGCATCTTCAGCACCCATTTTGCCGATCGCCATGAGGCGTGTTGAAGGTGACATCTGATCTTTGTGGTCGAACCGAGATACTGTCTGGATCGATAAGTGTATAGAGCACGTTGCGCTTACCCTCAGTCGCCAAACCCCCGCGCCTCACCTCCACTGTAATCGCTTGCCTTCCCACTACCACTTCATCATGCCCAAGCCAACTGATGGTTCTTCGACGGCCTGGAAGCGGAAAATGCGCATAGGCCAGGATGATCAAGCAGCGTTGGATTCTCTCGATGGGCTAGAAAACGACATTATAATCCTGTGTGTGTTAGTCCCTTGTTCTCTTCGCTCTGTCTCATGCAAAAATAGTGTTATGGGACCTACTGGAGTAGGCAAGAGCACTGTAAATGGCTTTCGTGCGCCAAGTTACCTCCCACCTAACGATCCTCCGGTCTAGTTCATCAAGGAGTATACTGGGAACCAGGCTGTCAAAGTTGGGCACCACCTCCAATCCTGTACTCGCGACGTGACCTGCTTTTTGGCACCTGTACCAATGCACTTCCCGGGCCGCCTGCAGGGCAGGCGCCTGATTCTGGTGGATACCCCTGGGTTCGACGATACTTTTGCAGACGACTCTGAGATACTGACCCGAGTGACTGCTTGGTTGGCACAATCGTACGTCCCTCGCACCCTAGGCATGTCTCTTGGCTCACCAACGCTCGCGGATGGCAGGTACAACAAAAACATGCAAATCGCTGGTGTCATCTACATGAACGATATCTCGCAGAAGAGGATGTTTGGATCGACAAGGATGAACCTCAAGATGTTCACCAAGCTTTGCGGTGACGAATCCTTCAAGAAGGTGGTTCTGGCCACTTCGCAGTGGGACCTTCTCCCTGATGTGGCGACAGGGGCCAGGCGAGAAGCAGAACTCAAAGCCGACTTCTGGAAGAATGTCCATGGCGCAAAGGTCATGAGGGTACAGGAGAAGCCGAAACATCATCAGGATATCATAAACCATCTACTCAGCACCCACTTAGCGCTCCTCGACCAGAAGCTTAGCAGCGAGATTTTGCAGATTCAAACCGAAGTCGTCGACATGGAAAAGTTCATTCCTGAGACTGATGCAGGAAGGGAACTGAAGTACACCCTTGCGGAGCTTCTCAAGCTCCAAACAGCTGCAAAGGAAAACGCCTTGGACGAGGATGGAAAGGAGGAAATGGCCAAGAAAGTGTTGCAGTTGAAGCAGCAAATGCAAGCGATGAAGGTATCACTCGGCGATCGAATCAGGAGGTTCTTGGGCTTCGTGTAGCTTTCAATGCTTGGGACGTAATTTCAGAACGCATATACTAATCTCGCATCGTAACGTAACTAGATTAGATCTGGAATCCAGCTATTCTTTTCATTTCTCTCTCATTCTCCCGCTCGGCATGTTGTCCTCTAGAGCCATGAGAATGACTTAAAACCGTCCTATAAGCTATAATTCTAAACTCATCAAATGCCTTTGTCCCAATGCTGGGTGAGCTATGTTATGTGGAAGTTGCCAATACCATTCACCCGTACAAATCGCAGTTGTCCAGATCATCCTGGCGGTGCGGAGTATACACCCCAGATAAGTTCGCAGGGAGTGACGAGGGGATTAGGAGGGATATCATATTAGTAGATAGTATGCGTGATGAGCACCGACAATCCCTTCTCTGCTGCGGCTGTCGTGCCTTGATACAGAGTGGCTTCAAATAAAAGCCGGTGTGCGACTTTCATCGCAAGATCAACTAGCGCTAATAGCAATAGATTGGAGCGTAAATGACTGGTCAAGCTTTCGTCGCTCATTTGTGCTCGGCTAATATCGAGCCCGGGAATACAGTGCGAGCGGTATCAATATGTGGCATCGCGAACTACCATAGCCGGACGATGAGACCAAGAACGAAGGGCAGTTTGACGGTCAGTGACATGGGTTATATGGGCGTCAAAGTAGACCAAGTCGGCTCTGGCAGGAACCATTCCTCAGCGAATGCTTCACGAGCCACTTTGGTCCCGAATCGCACTCTCTCTCTCTCTCTCTCTCTCTCTCTCTCTCTCTCTCTCTCTCTCTCTCTATCTATCTATCTATCTATCTAATACGCACATGTTGGGGTTCTGGGTCGAGGGGAAGAATGATGCGCAGAGCTAGAACGGAGTCTTCGGCCGTGCGGTGCGAAGGTGGGCCCCGCGACTCTCCTTCGTTCCACCATCATCGCTGGAAACAAATCCGCGATTTTCTTTGCTCTTTTCACCCACCCGCCACCCAGAAAGTGGTCACCAGGTGTGGAGACCAGTACATCCATTAAGACGGTTTGGAGGCTCACTATGTGAGCACAGAAAAGTCTCAAGTATTTTGTTTTCGGCTTGGCCAAACCGTCTTCATGGGAGCCCACCCACCCGTCGGTGCTCGTCTCGGCTCCCATGAGAGGACGTCAAGTCGTGAGGGCACGCAAGCGTGCCTCTCCCCCAACCTTTGCCAGCTAATTCTCGGCTAACACCTTCGAGCAAGGCCAAAGAGGTCAGAATACGAAATCTCAAGGAATTTGAACGAAACTTCGGAGACCGTCCGGGAAACAAGAACGGCGGACACGGCGGACTTTTGAGCCCCTATCTGTACCGTTCACATAAAATACCGGGACTTTTGACTGCCAGGGATGGGTGCTTACAGCCAAGGGAGATTGTGTTTACATTTTCAACACGTAAAACGACTTCTATCGATTAAAAGGGGATAAAAAAGTGTTGCCACCACGTGAGGATACTCTGGCAGTGAAACGCGTCCCAGCGATGCCCTGCAGCACGCTATATCACCCCAGATGTAGCTATCTCGCTTTAAAAGCGGCGGCGTCGTTCTCGGAGAGGCGCCTTGGCCGCCTGTATCAATGGAAAGGTGGTGGTGTCGTCCTGGGTACAGCGGCGGCCTGCAACACCCATTTTGACCCTACACCTAAAGAGAGCGAGTTTCAATGATACCAGAGGTGTTAGTGTACCTGGATTTACTTAACAGAGGGAGTGCTGAAGTCGAAGAGGGCATTGTTCGCAAGGAAAGGCGGTAGTGCTTGATGTCGAGTGGTGGATGTCGGCGACAGTGCTGTTGCAGCATGGCGGTGGGTGTTGTATACGTCTATGACGTCTGGTGCAGGTATATGGGGCATTTTGGTCGTAAAAAGACAGTGACGCACGATCTCAGCGATGTAGGGAGCAACAGAGAGCACGGTTTGGCGGTTTGCTCTTCCCACGATCCCCCACCAGCGATTAAGGGCGAGCGTCGGTGCTTAACTTGCGATTGAGGGTTCAAAGAGAGCTTGTAGAGCTATGATTATATCGGCGGAGGATCTAGTATATAATTCACCACATCATAAGCTTATTACAGAAGTTTGTATAGTACTGATGTATCCCGGAAATCGGGCACCACTCCTGCTGCGAACGCGCGGTTGACAGGAATAGAGCACCATGAGGGATGTATCAGAAAGGGCTTAGTCGCATATGTATGGGATAATTCTAGGTATTTTCAAAGAAAGCTTCACACTGCAGGTGCCTGGGCTGACAGAGATCCGCCCCGTTTCCCCATGTCCAAGCTTGGCAAGTTGCGCAAAGTCGTATGGCGAGCAGATGTCCAGGGGCGTCGTCGGGCGTGCTTGTGGGATAGATCCTGGCTCTGTTAGTAACACTGTTAGGGACGGGATGGGCTCTTGAGCAAGGAGTTTATCCGGACTGTGCTAAATTAGCGAGCTCATGTATAGATCAATCATCACAACAACGCACCTGTCGCCCAACGATCAAACAACCCCTAGCTGCCTAGCATTGGCCTTCTCGGATTCTTGCGTTATCGAAAATCGTTGGCTTGTTCAAGACTCAGGGCAGAGGACAGGGGATAGATGTCGAACCGTAACGCGCTCGCGCCTGCCTCACGTGCGTTTCCACGGTACAGCGGGTCGCGGGCGAACGGGATTTTCCACTTGCTGGATAATCTGGAAAAGTCTTGGTCGTTGTGATGCGATCAAGGAGAGGGTATTCCTCCATCACCATGCTCTTGCCATGCAACTTTGATGCAACTGGCCCGCAATGCATGGCCTTATCAAATATCAGTACTCCAGATTCAGCAATCTGTATTCCGATTGCATCTAAAAGATGTTATAAGACCATAGCCCTCATGGCACGATCGAGTCTGCTGTCTCCCGTCCTTCCCAGTGCTCACCAATGCCTGCTGGGTTCCCGCGAAGAAAGAAGGTCGATACGAGCGATAGCCACCAGTACTTACCAGACGATGTGGTGATACTGTACGTGAGGCCCTCTTCCTCAGTGCTTTTGTGGCTGACTATTGTCCATTAGGCTACTTGGGGTCACAGGCTCTGGAAAGAGCACGGTCAGTCCCCACGCAGCTCGATTCGCCATGAACACTCTGTGACGAGACCATAGTTCATCAACGAGATTATAGGCTGTCCCAAGGCCAAAGTATCTGATGCCTTACTGCCCGTAGGAATTCCAGTCACTTCATTTTTGGCGTCTATCCCTCCAGAATCCGAGTGCCCACAACATGAGAACAGGTAAAGGAGCTCCTTTGCATTTACGGGATATCTGAACAACATTCTCTATAGCCGTTTGATTCTCGTCGATACCCCTGGTCTTGATGCGAACGAGAGTCATCAAGACATGGATATCTTGGTTCAAATCGAGAGTTGGATATTACAAAAGTATGTCTTCCACCCATCAATATCGACGCCTCAACCAATGATCACATGCGGTTAAGGTATGGAAAGAACAAGAAGTTCTCAGGTATCGTCTACCTCCACGACATATCGGAGAAAAGGATGCGACACAGTTCCGTTCTCAACTTGAACAGACTGAAGGACCTTTGCGGGGAAAATCACGATTTAAAATTGGTCATGGCGACGACTCACTGGGACAAGGTCAAGACAGATGACGGTGCTCATCGCGAGATAGAACTCTTGGAGCGTTTCTGGAAGATACTCAGCGGGAGGAACACCAAGATGATGCGCCTCGAACCTGACACCTGGCGACAAGACGCTCGTCGCGCTATCGACTTCATTCTTGGCATAACCACTCCGTCAAGAGGGGAAGCTCCGAAAAGGGGAAACGATAAGTGGAGACTGAAGATTATACAAGAAGACGATGCCCTTTTCGACACTGGCCGTGTCGACGACCTGATAATCGCGTGGGTATCTTGCTTTCAGGTTCTCCATGCAGTTTTGACATTCACCGATAGTATCATGGGCTCAACGGGAGTTGGAAAGAGTACGGTAAGAGCACATCTTCCCCGAAAGCGTGCGGTTAGACAATAATGCGAGGCACAGTTTCTCAACGACGCTGCTCGACTTTACGCCAAGGATGTGGCTTGCTTCAGCGATCCCAGCCCAGTTGGACATAGTCTGGAGTCCTGTACTCGAAATGTGCTCCATCACATCGCGATTCTTCCCAGGAACCATCCCCTCTTTCCTGGCAGACGAATCGTGTTTGTGGATACCCCAGGATTCGGGGATACACATCAAGACGATTCAGACATTCTTCGACGCATTGCAGCCTGGCTGGCTAATTCGTGAGTGACTTATCATCATGCATGGTGCTCTACCGACATCCAGCTGACTTGACCCCCCAGTTATAGCCGCAATGCGCACTTGGCAGGTCTCGTATATCTCAACGATATCTCTCAAAAGCGTATGCTCGGTTCTGAACGCTTGAATCTCGATGTTTTCCGGAAGGTTTGTGGGCGGGAATTTACCAGGATTGCCGTTGCTACAACCCACTGGGGTACCGTTGAGCCTCGCAAAGGCGAGGAGAGAGAAGGGGAGTTGCGGAAAACTTTCTGGAGAGAGCTGATTGAGCAGGGAGCGACAGTCCATCGCATTGAGAAGACTCCTGAAGATGTTGGGTCGATCATCGATGCTATCCTCCAGGCTGTTTCAAACGATGCCAGGGCTCAGGTCCTTCAGATTCAGGCCGAGTTGGTGGACATGGAGAAGACTATCCCGTTGACCGAAGCAGGCACGAAGCTGAGGCATAACCTTCGGGAGTTGGTCGAACTGTACAAGTATCAGCTTGAAACCATAAGCACTGACCAGGAACAGAAGCGGCTTGCACGGGACATTAGCTCGGCACTCGATCAGATAGAGCGGCTTAGCGTTCCCCTCACAGACCGCGTGAAGAGCTGGTTTCGAGGCTTAGTGCGTAATCCCGGCCCTCCTGTGCTGCCCTTCAGCTCATTGCTATTTCTAGTAAAGGCTCGACCCCTTCAGATCTGACAGCACCTCTCCACGTCCACCTCGGATGGTCTATGTCCCCAGTCCTGGAGGCTGGTGCCATTCAAGTTGTATGAGCTATGTTCACAGATGACAGGGTGGGAGTGGGTCGGTAGTACTACAAGGCTCTGTGTAATGATAGAACCAAGATGTCGGTACCTTCCAACATTCAACCCCGTGCTCAACAGGAGCTTGCGCTAAACTACGTTGTGGCACAAGGCTTGCTGGTGCTGGTGCTGGTGGCGGTACACCTCCGTCACCCGTTAGAGAGGGGGTTAGGTGGACGAGCCATCGATACACTCTTCCCAGTCTGCGATACGGAATAATTCCAGATAGTTTCCGCTTGGACGGTATGTTGACCTGGTGGTGTGGGCTTAATAAGTGGGTGATGCAACCATGAGCTTTTGCGCCAGATTGCGGTGGACTGACCACGGCGCGCTTTTGTTACTGCGCACTAGGCGTTATCGCCGTCAAATATGGCGGTCAAAGGGGACATTTATCACAATTTTGTGTGCGTGGCTCGATAGATCGAGAGTCTCTCCGGGTGGCGTTCATATGCGAAGTGCTCGTGATCAGGGCTCGTAAGCATCGATCTCTAGGACCCAACTTCTCCTCCATGTCAAAATGACTTGTCGCCTGTTGTGCTCTGCCCAAGAAATTACGGACCGTCTCAAGCTCATACCCATCATAAACATAATATTTGCCACTCGTAGGTACTCGAGCAGTATTCTATGACAGCCTAAAGTTACTGATGCTACCGGAAATGTCGACTCAGACTTTCTATTAACCTCCTCCACAAACTCGTTCTCCTCCTCCCTGCATTTGCCGCGACCCTCTTGATAACCTTATCCAACTCTTCGAGCAGCTCGGATACTGAGAGATCGTTTAAGATAGCCTTCACGACATTATGACAGAAGAGCATCGCTGCCTCTTCGCTCTCAAACTTCTCGCCATTATAGGAGCGCTCCTCCCCAGGAGGCGTTCTGAGCCAACGGCAGATTCCCTTTGCGCGGAAGGAACGGTGGAGAAGCGTTAAGACTCTATTTTCTCTTGGAGGGGTGGCCTCGAGAAAAATGATTCCACAGCGAACACCTCCTCGGTTGTGTGGGTATCTGGCGGAATGTTTGCTTAGCTCCCTGATAGACGGACGGAAATGGAGAGGGATTACTGCTTTGTTATCCACTCCATGATTTTTTGGAGGTTATCGCCATCTGAGAAGAAAAGGTTGTCGAAGCCGGGAGTATCCACTAAAGTGCAGTCCAGTGGCTGGCAATGATACGCGGTTATGCCTTGGGCATCGGGGGTAAGGCTGGCATTGGTAGGCGCTCCGGCGCCTGGTATGCAGGTGTTGACAAACTAGCAATATGAGGCTAAACTCCTCAGTTGGTAACGACTTGACGCACTGTGCTTTTTCCTGCCCCCCCCACCCCCATCATTCTAGAAAAGGCTTTCTGCCTCAGTAATCAGAAGCCATAAAGGAGGTAGCTCCGAACATTACAAAGGGTCCTGACATCGAGGTTTTTGCAGAGGGTAGATGTTGCTGGGGAGGATTCCACGAAGAGACAAGGCTCACGGATACTACCAGCAGATCAAGGGACATGCATTCTACATGTCAGCGTCATAGGAGGTTGAGATCTGAAGTGTCAGAAGATGGAAAAAAGGTTTTCGGGGGAGACCTCGTGTCCTGCGCGTGCTCTGATACGATCGTAACAAGCTACAATGCATAACCCACGTGTAAACCCTAGGCGCAGGACCTTGCGGGTTTCATTCGCTGCGTGCCACGGGATCTAACAAGCGGAACATATTCGACCGTTACCCGTAATCCCTTATGCCTTCAACGATGAAAACGTGGGTGCTGCCAGGCGGCTTTGGCATCCTTTTCAAGAAATCGCCTCTCAGTGCCCCTTAACACTGAATCTTCTTGCACGGTCACCAACGGTCTCGACGCGATCTACTCAATAATATGAACAATACTTCGAAGAGGAAGCAGCAGAAGCAGCAGAAGCAGCAGAAGCGCAAGTCCAAGCGTTGGCAGAAGCAGAAGAGGAGCGAAGATACGGTCATGGAAGATGCCCGTGACAACGACCTCGTTATCCCGTAAGTATTAACCAAGCTATGCTCTTGCTATGTCTAAGAAACGACGGAATCTCGTCAGGCTCATGGGTCCAACGGGGGTCGGTAAAAGCACTGTAGGTTATCCTTCAAGTTAAGAAAGAAGGAGTTTGATTCGTCTCCACTGTCTTCCAGTTTATCAACAAATATTTCGGCCAGATGAAGGCAGAAGTGGGTGATACCCTCACGTCATGTACACGCAATCTGGCGTGGTACACACTCGATCTCCCAGAGCCTTTTACAGACCAACGTCTGGTTCTTGTTGATACCCCTGGCTTTGACGACACGAACGAAGACGACTCAGAGATTCTACGCAGGATAGCGGTCTGGCTAGCAGCCTCGTGAGTAAAGCCGTGGTGGATTTGCTGTTCAGCATCTCATGGCTGTTCAATTAGCTACGAAAACGACATGTCGCTGGCAGGAGTTCTCTATCTCAACGACATCAGCCAGAAGCGAATGTTGGGCAGCACCCGAATGAACTTGAAAATGTTTGAAAGCCTTGTAGGTCTTCGGCACAAAGGAACATTTCCTACAATCGGCTTGGTCACCACACAGTGGGATACAGTTCAGGAGGATGTGGGAATCCGAAGAGAGGGCGAGCTAAAGAAAGAGTTCTGGAAGGATGCTATTGATAAAGGGGCCAACGTCTATCGCGTTCACAAGGACGTCACGCAAGCCAGCATCGTAGACGACATTCTGAACAAGAGTCGGGAGATGGAGGTTAAGAATACGGCAATGCTCATTCAACACGAGCTTGTGGACAAGGAAAGGCCCATCCCATTAACCGAAGCTGGTCAGAAGTTGCGATACAATTTGGACGAGTTACTCAAGCACCAGGCGGAAATCGCTAAGAGTGCTCAGGACGACGCAAATCGAGAAGAAGCTAACAGAAGATACAGTGCTCTCATGAAACAAGCTGTCCAGGTCTCTACATCCATGAAGGACAGAATAACACACTGGGTAAGTTGGCGTCTAGACTTCACTTTTCCCTGGCTGCTAGCTGAACAAGTGTCTTCACAGTTGCGTCTTTAGTTACACAAAGGGGCTGTCAAGCTCACAGCGTCTGACCCTCTCATGAATCGATCGTGCGTTCGTATGTTAGTATCCCATCCTCTGTAATTGAGTAGGCAGAATCGATCTGGGAATGTTCTCCATCCCACACAGGCAATGTCCGGCGGCATCAAGCACCCGCATTCTTACTTGCCTCACAGTCGCTCACCCCTCCACGCAGCCGTTCAGCAGCCGCCGTCCAGGCAACAACCTTGCCATCTTTCAGGACAAAAGTCAAAGGAAACGCTCGTTATCCCTCATCACGGGTGAGTCCAAAGGCAAGAAGCAGCAAAGGAAATCGAACTTGAAGCGTTGGGAGAAACAAAGGAAGCGTGGGGACCTCGTTATCCCGTAAGTTTTTAGCCACGATACGTGGGCGGTCCTCAGTCTGAATGAACGGAGAATTCCAGACTCATGGGTCCGACAGGAGTTGGTAAAAGCTCTGTAAGACTATCTGTTACGTCGTTTCTTTCTCCCTGATTAATTCCATCTATTCTTCCTTTTTTCGACGTACAGTTTATCAACACTTTCTTTGGCACCGAGAAAGCAGAGGTGGGCAATAACCTCACGTCTTGTACGCGCAATCTGGCGTGGTACCCCTACATCCTCTTGGACGGCCCTTTCAGGGGAAGGCGCTTGATCCTTGCCGACACCCCTGGGTTTGACAACACATACGAAGATGACTCCGAGATCTTACGAAGAATCGCATTGTAGTTGGCAGCTTCGTGAGTTATGGTTTCTCGTTGCTTATGCGCGTGTTCGCATTCTTACCCGTTTCTCGTTAGCTATGAGGAAACAATGACGCGTGGAGGTCAAGAGAATAGATCGGCCCAAGTTCCATGTGGTGCCCTGTGGCGGCACATTTAGATTGTGGCATCGTGAGGGTCGTTATATCGGCACATTGGTTGTGGTGGGTGTGGATCCCGTAGCGCCACGCCTGGCACGGGCGCAGCGTTTTGCTGATGGCCAGGAGTCTTATATCTTCATAACATCAGTCAAAAGCGAATGCCAGGGAGCACACGAATGAATCCCAAGATGTTTGAGAGCCCTGTAGGCCTCAAGTGCACAGGGAGGCTCCCCATGATTGGACTGGTAACTGCTCAGTGGGATGGTGTCGCAGAAGCAGCAGGAGCTCGGAGATCGGGGACGCAACCAAGGTTCTCAAAAGGAGATCGTACAAGCTATCCTCGACAAGATGCATGTGCCTGACGCGAGCAAAACGACCATGCTTATTCAACATGAGCTCGTCGACAGGGACAGGGACATTCCGCTGACCCAGGCCGGGCAGAAGTTGCGGTACGACTTGGGTGAGCTACTTAAGCATCAAGCGCAAATCGCTAAGCTTGCCAAGGACGAAGAAAATCAACAGGAGAGTGCAAGAAAACTTGCTTCTATTCAACATCAGCAAACTCTAATGTCTGTGTCGATGAGTAACAGAATATCAAACTGGGCACGGTCGGTACGTTGAGGCATTGATTGATCCTTCTGCACGCGCCCACAGACAACAACAGCTTTTGGGCTAGCGATTCCACAACCATATATCGAGTCCCTTTTTCACTTTTCCTCTCTGACATCGTTGATATGTACCTATCAAGCCTGATTACCTTTGTACTCTAACTGCAAGGAGTGTGATTAACCGGTAAATTCCGGCGCAATCAAGCGCCCGCACTTGCAACGCGCCTCGCACGCGGCGTTTGAGAAGACGACAGGTGGAGGAAAGCGTCATGTCATTTCCAAGGAAAGAGGGTCATGTTACGGTCCTTCTGCCAGGCATGAGGACATCTTGCTTCATTTCGCATGCTCTGGGAACTCGGAAACGACCTTCCTGAATTGTGGGTCTCGAATGAGCAGCGGGCGGCCATCTGACATTGGGTTTAGCCACGCGTTAGCCACGCCTTTCATCCTCCTGATCGCTTCCCTTGTTCGTATCTGGAAGCTAAATCGATGCTGAACTCTATCTGTTACCTCAAGGCCTCATGTTCGCCACGTGCCGTGTATGATCCAAGGACAGCCCTTAGCGCCTGCAATGCTTCGATGTACCTGCGGCTAGCATGATGTCGTTTCCTATTTCCTTCCATTACCTAGGGAAAGTATCGCATTGAGGGCTACCCTACTCCTCAAGCTTCATCTCTTAGTCCACCCCGCTCATACCTCACAATGGGAAAGAAAGGCGGAAAATGGAAGAAATCCCAAAAGTCCTCTGACAAGACGTTCAAGAGCATTGGACGGCCAGACGACATTATTATTCCGTGCGCATCATAAATGCTACTTTCCGTTGGAGGGAATCCTAATCGATACAATAGAATCATGGGCGCAACGGGGGCTGGAAAGAGCACAGTTCGTCTACAGTATATCATGGCATATCTCAACTTGACTAATTCGCTGCTAGTTCATCAACCACTACTTTGGGGACACAAGAGCCTCAACCTCGGACTCTCTGCACTCGTGCACACCTGACGTCCAACATTACATCCATACTCTGCCGTCGAAAAGACGGATTGTGCTCGTTGACACCCCTGGAGTTAATGACAGTCACGAAGATGACGCTGAGATCCTACGCCGAGTCGCCGTCTGGCTTGCGAGCGCGTATGTCCCTGTTTTGCGTGCTAACGGGCTTGAGTTCTGACAACACGAGCTTAGCTATGATGAAAATATGAAAGTTGCGGGTGTCATTTATCTCAATGACATCTCGCAGAAGCGGATGTATGGTTCCACCCGGATGAACCTGGCTATGTTTCAGCGTGTCTGCGGACCATCCTTCTTCACGAAAGTCGTGATGGCCACAACCCACTGGGATGTCATCCCAGCGCGAGTAGGTGAGACGAGGGAACAAGAGCTGAGAGAGTCGTTCTGGAAGCCAATTCTGGAAAAGGGAGGGACCGTCCGACGGATCGTGTCAAAACCGAAGGATGTCCGGGAGGCGGTTAACCTTATTGTGGCGCAGTATAGGCGGAACGAGACTGGTTCCTCTCCTCAGCCACCATCACCCTCCGATGCTCTCGCCCTTCAGAGAGAGTTGGTGGAGCTCGATAAGAGCATCCCGATGACGACAGCGGGTAAAGAGTTGAAGGGTACGCTCAAGGACATTTTGGATGGTCTGAAGCATGGGATCAACGAAGAGGAGGATCCCCAAAAGAAGGCGGAACTGAAGAGGCAGTTGGATTCTCTCAAGCTCCAGGTTAAAGAATTAAATATTCCATTTGGAGAGCGAATAAAGGGGTGGTTTGGCTTGGTAAGTGCACGCTGAGATCCTCTTCAAAGATTTCGCTAACGTCTCGAGTGAAGGGCTGAATGAGATGCGTCTGAAGTATGAGAACCATGAATTCGTGTCCCCTTTCTCTATATATGTATGATACTCGTATATAGTATAGTATCTATTCTTTTTCTGTGAAGCGATGCGGATGCGGATGCGGATGCGGATGCGGATACGATGCTAAAGAAAGAGAGGTTCTCCCGCCTCCTTGTCCGAAAAGTCCAATGGAATTCACCTCTTCCTATCACGAATATAAACGCAGTTCTCGAGGCAGGGCTCCAGCTAGCCTCCTGCTTTGCTACTTGAACCTCTATTGTCTGCTCCTCTCTCCCAAAATGCACTATTATAAATGCGGCGACTGCGATAAGCGCTTCAGCTCGCAGACTGCCATAGACAGTCACTGCGCCGCTAAGGGACATAGCCCTTGTTGCGGGGGGTGCGACAGACAATTCTCGTCTGGACATGCAGTTGAGCAGGTATGTGACTGAGAAAGTAATCCATGTCCATTTTCCTGGTCTCTGAGAAGTTGCTAGCACTACCATGGATCGTCCACGCACCGCACATGTAGGAGGTGCGACAAGAGATTCAGCACGGTCGAACATTTGCATAGGGTTCGTTGAATCGCTGCGTGTGCATTCGTAGCTCTGACATCTTTCCAGCATATTTCCAGGGGCTGTCCTTGGTAGATTAGCGGTCTTTCAAGCTATTATGTATATCATTGCCTTGTATTCCTGCTCCTGAATATTACAACGACTTCAGCATAACTGGACAAAGTTGGCGGTGATCGCTATTGCCGTAAATAGCGAAACATTCACACGAATCACATAAGCGTGCCAAGCTCCCTGTCGACAGTCTTGCCACCGCCTTCAACATCGACCAGAACGCCAACGCCAACGACCAGCATCAGTTTGCAACGTCCGCAGCGAGCTCAGTCTGTGGAAAGGTCTGCAGGAGCTGCAAGATACCGGCCGGAGTCTCTCTTTCTCTTCAGCACCCTCGGTTTGGTTTTGTACTCGACGTCGGCGGCCTCATCGACGGCAACCACGGCATTGAACTCTCAGTCAGTTGGCAGGATTGCACAGTCCTTACAGCGGCTTTCTAATCCCGGACCGTTTGGCCTCACAGACACTCTCAGGGCCATCTAGACGTCTGACGTCGAAATCGCTCCAACAAGTGACGACTCTGGTCGACTCTGGAATTCCCTATATATCAGGTCCTAGAACGACGACTGCTTCACAGCTTCAACCTCCAGAATGGCTGTAGAATTCGGCTCGTTCAACAAAATATGCGAGACGGCAGCTCTTGTCATTTGCCCTCTCGTTGGCACAGATCAAGGAATTGAGCCTGTGTGCTACAGCAGAAATGTAGATGTTGGAGGAACACTCATTTTCCAGCCATGTGAGTCCATATTGCTCCTAGTCTCGTTGAATAGGAAAGCTGACCGAAGCACGACTTGTTAGCAACATGTTTTGTTCACATTGTCGCCATTATCATGACCGCCATTATGATTCTGCACATCCGCAGCAAGTACACGGCAGTTGGTGAGTGGTCCCCGTATGCAGCCTTTAAGCGGACCTGACAGCTGCGGCAGGTCGCAAGGAAATCGTCATGTTCTTCTGGATGTACGCGGTCATCGAACTACTAGCCATGTTCCTTGACTCGGGTGTTATTCCAGTCTCGAATGCCAGCTATCCTGTAAGCTCCCCCTCGCTTACGTATATTGACCGTTTCTCATGCTCCTCAAGTGGTTTGCTGCAGTATACACCGGCCTTGTGGCTGCAACCTACTGCTGTCTCCTCATCAACGGTTTTGTCGGCTTCCAATTCGCGGAAGATGGTACTCCCCTATCTCTCTGGGTAAGTTGCCAGTGATCTCCGATACCTATTCGTACTAATAGCTACCTCAGTTCCTCAGGATAGCATGCCTTGCTGTCTGGGGTGTTTCCTTCTTCGTATCAATCGCCACCTTCCAACAATTCGCTGGTTTCAAATACGACAATCCTATCGGCCTCTGGATCATCTACATCCTCTGGCCTCTCATTTGCACTTTCATCTACGTTGTCTCTCAGTTAATCCTCGTGTTCAGGACACTCGAGGACCGATGGCCCATTGGTGATATCATCTTCGGTGCAGCATTCTTCACCATCGCTCAGGTATGTGGCTTGTCCGTTTCTGCATTGCAGCGTGTTCAAGTGATTCTAGGTCTTGCTTTTCGCGTTCAGTACCAACATCTGTGACGCTATCAAGCACTATATTGACGGGCTGTTCTTCTTCACCCTTTGTATGTTGCTGAGCGTGATGATGGTCTACAAGTACTGGGACAGTATCACTGTACGTCTCCGCCTCTGCGTGAAAGGAGGCAGGTTCGCTAATATCTTCTTAGCGCGAGGATCTCGAGTTCTCCGTTGGTTCCAAGGCCGCCGTTTGGGAAGTCAAAGACCCCCTATTGAACGGCTCCGCACCACTCGACCACTCAGAAGAAGACGTCGGCAGCGCATATCATGCACCACCAAGCCTAGTCGGCGGCATGAGCGGAGGTCAAATGTATGGTGGAGGCGGAGCTGGTGGTGGTGGTGGCCGACGATACCCACCAAACGGCAACTACTAATCGAACCCTACCCCTCACTTATTCGACATCGTAACGAACCATGAACGAGCATCATATCCTCCTCTATCCTATCATACCACTTTAAATCCAGCATTCCTTCATACATACTCTAAACTAGCCTTCGGCTCTCTTCTTCTGCATCCCTCCCAGGACGTTTATAGATCCTGCTTCGATCTTCAGAAACGGACCTTGTTTTACCTTCCTTTATTCTCTTCTTCATCCCTTGTTGGATTGGCTGGGTGCACGCAGCGCTGAGGGTTGACTGCAATATCGGCTGCCGCTTTTTCATGTCCGACGAACTACCCAACCTGCTTCGCGCCCGGTTCTTGTCTTTGGTCCATAGCCTATGTGCTCCTCTGGCTTAATCTATTGCGGAAATGATATTGACATGACATTATAGAGTTCAACATTCGGGGTGCGGCGTTGTATTCCAACTACAACGTCGCGTGCTTCACCAGAGAGATCTCGCTGGTAGATTAGCGGCGGTCTACCTGAATGGACGAGTCTATAAGTGTAGGGCTCAAGGAAATGAATGACTGAGCGCCTGCTTGGGATAAGCTAATGCCCTTGAATGAAATGACTCCAGCTCTGTGCTGCAACCTCCAAATGAACCGAAGATGTAGGACCTTCAGCTGGCGCTTTGGGCATGACTCCAAACGATCTTCGTCGGCCGTTACGAGAAATTTGAGGGACCAGGGGTCATTCGGAGCGAAGCTATCGACCACATGAGCGCCATGCGACTGATCGAGTTCAGCCCCTTCCAACTGGGTACTCGCAGGTTGCAACAACAGGGTGATCAGTTCAAGATAGGGATGGAGTGACGTTACGATATCAGTTCATCCCGTTTACCTTTTCCCTATCTTTCCCTTGCGCTGGGCGTTCTGTCACCAGTCAACATTCAACAACGAAATCCAGCACCAACCGGAACATCTAAACGTCTCTCAGAGCGAAAGGGGGAAACTTGACATGATATGTTCCCTCAGGTTCTCTCAAGCTTATCCGATTACCGAGGGACCGACCGATTCGCGTGTCGGTTCGCTGCTGAGTTTACTTGTGAAAGTCTGGGGCAAGGTCAAAGGGAATCGTGTGTGGTGGCGCTGGTCACTAGACATCATGATGTTGTTAGTATGCATGCATACACAAAATCTGACAGGCCAAAATTGAAGGAAGAAGGCGCACGCGCAGCCAGATGACACCCCCTAGCGAAACGAAAACTTTCCAAATTCAGAGAGGTGGGTTGACGGGCTCTGTAACCCTGTCGCTTTCGCCGGAGGTCGCGCGTGAGCTGACGGGGTGGAGTGGATGTCCAGAGGTGGCCAGGCGTTAAGGACACGCGACTGGCTGGGCTGGGAAAGGCCCTGGCACGAGAACAGGTGCGATGGCGGCGGTGAAGGTCACATACGATACTGTTTTTACAGTTTGATGTTAACAACACCGGAAAGGCGGAAAGACCAAAGTTACTCTTCAACGCCACTTCAAGTGCAGATGCAACATGTTACCAAAAGGGTAGCCTTTTGATAGCGTTGCCGAACGATATGAGGTTTCGCTTTCGCTAAAGTCTTGTGAAATTAAGGGTACACAAACAGCTGCTACACCCGATGAAAGCGTGAAGCGGCAGCTTTTCACGTATTTTTCGGTTGGCTTGGAGGGCCACAAGGCGAAACGCACTTTCGCTTGCTGAGCTGAAGAGCGGATCTTTCCTTGAGTTGATAGTGTAGTATGTTAAGGCGAATGCCGAATGAAGTGCGCCTCAATGACAAAAAGTGGGCATCTGTCACGATGGCCGTCGATGCGACGATGGAGGCGGCATCTTCGGGAACGCATTCTGACAGTTGTCTTTTGGTTGTCTTCGCTTCCTGTTCAATGGTTGTAAGTTAGCTACAGATCGAGGTGAAGGACAGGACGAAGCAGTCAGCGATCTTATGGAACAAACGGGCCTTCAGTTTATTTCGCCAATGACCGACGACAGGTCTTGCTCCCGCTGTACGCTATGCCGCGTTCCTTGGTTTCGTTAGGCAAGGCGGGGACGCAGATGAACCAACCCGGGTTCGTCTCCCAGGTGAACCAGGTCAGGAAGGGACCGACTCGGAGTGATAAGCGGAACTCGCGCCGAGGAACAAACACCCAGGAAACACTCAACCCGGATCTGCCATTCGGAAGGTTCACGTTTTTCTAGATCAGCCGACGGAGGATGTGTGTGTCTAATAAGCCGCCGTGTGGGTCTGTCTGGTCGATGGCACTGGGTAGGTTTGGAGATTAGCGCCCGGCAGCGACGGTGGCTCCGTTTCATCGTCTGTCGGTTTTGTCCACCAGGGATTGGATCACTACGTTTCGAGAGCTCGTGATCGTGCTTAGCGAGGTTTCTGAGCCTTGGTTTTCTACCCTTATGTCCACCGATCTTGCCTGAGATGGCAACGTTTCGTGAAGATAATCCACGACGGACGATATCTTCACGAGAGAATCAAGGCACATGAAAGGGGCGAGAAAGTGTGCATACGTATCGAGGTCGCTGGGCTTCCACTTTCCCGTCCTCTGATCACAGCGGTACCTGGTCATTTCAGACCCAGAGTTGGAGATGCAGGCCCTACGTCCTCTAGCGCGCCATCGATGATCGATGTAGAATCACCCGAAGGTATGCACACATATGCAAGAGAACAAATCAGCAATGTCACTACTTTGGGCTTCACTTCCAAACGCTTAAGTCTGAGAAGATTGATCCTTCTTTCCGCATTCAACCTACTTATGTTCCGCCATGTACTCGGGATTCGAACGCATGGAAGACAATGGTCATGTATAGACATCGTAGCGCCGCGGCTCTGATTCGAGATCCTTTGGACAAAGTAAAGATCTTTCCACGGTTGCTTTCTGAGGAACTGGCTATTACGAAGTTTGGTATGCAGGCGTGGACACGATTACCGGCTACAAGCAATGCCGCTGTAGTTCCGCAGACCTTGAAGGAGCTCGAAATCGAAGGTAAACAACAGGTGCGACTCTTGCTCCATGTAGACGTTTACACTTGTGGCTACCTCAGAGGATATGAACCCCTCATGGATCTTATTTCCTTGCTCAATATGATGCAAACCTGGGAATCAATCAAAGGAGGGTTAGCACCTAAGTGTAAAAGCCTATAGCTGCGGGACGATATGACGGTGACCGGTGCTACTCCAATTTTCGAAGGAGTTAAAGGTGGATACGCGAAACCATCCTGTCGCTAACGATGTCGTCGACGGAGGCTGCAAGCTTTTGCCATGGCGGCCGTAGCACATTTCACCGGGCTGATCTTCACCGTCAATGTACGTTTGTTTCGATGTTGTTTGAGCCTGGTGCTTCGATCGAACTGACGGGGACGGTTCAAGAACGAAATAGTATTTGGTTCCGAAAATAACAAGGGTACAGATCAAGAGGGGGGGTGTGATAGGTGGGTTAGGTATGGGGAAGCACTCCGGTTTACAGCAATCCGAATTTAGCTGTCTGTGAGGAATCGTCATGCACTTTAACTAAAGTGCCCTGACAGCGGGAGTCTACGCCTTGATCGCAGGGGTCAGCTGTTCATACTTTAGTATATGATAGAGAAGATCAGAACAGCAGCAGCTACCGTTACTTACTCAACAAGCGAAAGGAACACCCTCTTTCTGCAAAGGTTTGCCTCATTACTCAATGTCTCGTGTTTAAAAATCGCACCACAGGGCTTCAGGACGCATATCCGTCTTCTGATTCTGCTCACCCTTACCTATACTAGAAGAGGAAAAAACGACCTGCTAAGACTTATCTGTACGTTAGGCTTCTTTGAAACTAAATATATAACTTTTGAAGAACTTGAGAATCAACAAAATAGTACTCAATTGGATGAGCGCAGAATACGGATGATGGCGGTGTTCAAACGGGTCAGTTATAGCGTTTTGAAGAAGGCTGAGATGGTGTAAATGGATCTATAGAGTGCTAATCCGATGTTACCCCAGACTTTGTTACGAGTTCTGAGTGTAGTATCTCCACCTCAACGTTCCATATCCCGCCTATGCCCCAGGTTCTCTCAATAATACCGCTCATAGATACAGGGCTTGTAAACACGGATGGAGAGGCGAACCGGGTCACTTACGAGCATAAGTGAGGCGGGTAAGTCATTGACGTACATACCTCTGGCAAGCGACCATCCAATACTGTCGTGGCACCATGAGTTAACACGGAGCCCAAACCGCCGGGCTCTTTTGACTGACTCATGGGACCCCAGAGCTTAACGACATGAGTGTGCTGAGAGGTTAGCCGAGCACTGGGACAGTCGCTTCAGAAGGAGCCACGGTGACCAGGTCAGGAAAGGACGGAGAAGATTCGAGATCACAGTAAGCTCAAGACATACACATCTGACAGCATGGATGCGTTGATCGTAGCGCCATCCCCCGTTCTAGAAATGGAAAGGCTGGAGAATGGGAATGCGCAAGGAAAAGAAGTCCAGCTCCTGGTATACATACCGAGAAAATGGGATGGACCACGAAACCCCTTTAAGGGTGGGTCCATTTGACATGAGCGCCGTGTGGCGACAGGCAAATTCAAAGCCCTTAACCTCCAACGTTCTATGTTCGAGAAGAACAGAAGGTAAAGGTCGCTGCGTGTATGATGGCGTCAAGACCCGCCCGAGAAAATGTCAAGAGGAAGCAAATTAGATTAGAGGCATATTTTGAGATGGAGAGTCCTTCGAAGCTTTTATCATCGAAAAGGACAGCGATGAGATTCCCTTGCCCGCCGATGGCCAAGGATTTGACGGTGGTCGGATTGAACCCAGAGGGACCTAGCACCAAAGGTACATCGAAGGACGAGAATGGCCAACAACTCATCTCGTCACAATCAGCGCTCTCCAGCAGAAGGGTGCCAAGCTGCCAAGGTGGGAGGGACACCTCTCGAGCCTTGAACCACAATTGCCTTCATGGACCGAGTACTGCGGGTATATGCAACCTGCGCACAGGTAGGTCAGCCTGAGTGGATGGAATTAAGAGGTCCTCTCCGGAGGAACGCGGACATTCAGCCGCCTTTCTCTGAACGAGACCCAGTGCACTGATCGGGCAGCGACCAGGGTCGACATGGCCGCGATAACAGTCGAAGAACCAGCCCAGCCCGAGCCGAGCCGAGAGTAAGGGGCTGGCGAAGCCGCCGTTAACATCGAACGGAAGCTTGAGGAACCCATGGCATATGTTCTGTCTCGATTTTTCTTGGCTCGGCTTGGAAGTGACTAACGAGCGCTACACGAGCATCTGGGCTAACGCACCATTTGCATCTGTAACAAGCCATTTGGGTCAGAGAAGGACGGGGTGCGGATATGAAGGTTCCCTTGAACTGGACTATGTCCTGCTGTGCGTGCGATGGGCCTGTCACAAGTAAACCAATCGCTACAGCTTGATGGGGCGGGGGGGATGCAAATAGCTCACGGCTCACCTGAGCACGGCATCTCCGGGCTAGTGCACCAGCGCACGGACAGCGGTCTGGTAGCTTTGGAGCTGAGAAAGAGTGAAGCGGTCAAGTGGCGTCGTCGGAGTAGAACCACCAGGTCTTGATCATCCTTTTCCGCTATCACTTTCATCACCACCCACATAGGCGCGACGGGTACACTGCCCCTTCGCCATTCTGGAAAATCAGGTCCCATGAATCGAGATCAAGGGCGTGGGGGGTATTAGGCTTCTCGGACTATGATGAAATCAGAAGGAGGCGAACGAAGACATGGATGCATGCTCGGCCTACTTACGATGTCCACTGGTCGTGCGGTTGTCGGAAATCAATACCTTTTCCCTTGGCCTATTCCAAATGGGAAGGAGAGAGGACGTTATCTGTAGGCCTTTGAGACGGTCATGAAACCCACTGTCATCGCAAAAGTCTGTGTGTCAGTGATAGCGCAGGTGGTTTGGTCCTCGCAAATTACACCGCTCGATTTGCTGAGATCTTGGATGTTATCATGAGATGCAGCCAAGCATGCAAATCCAGGCCATCGGATGGCCACTCAACGGCAGCAGCGCTCGGCGGTCAGCCAGTCAACAGTGGTTAGTCGGCCGGTTATGGCCAGTCAGGGTTGGGTCAGAAGGAATGAAGTTGTGATATGAAGAAGAGGAAAAAGGTTAAAGCCAAAAATGCCTTGCCCTTGGAGCTGGGTAAAAGAAAACGAAGTGGAATCAGAACGTCTTTGCGCGAGAAGGGCAAGGTGGTGGTTACATATGATGATAAAGCAGACGCAAAAAAACCGGCCTGGAGAACGCCGTCCTACACGCCTTCCAATGAGCATCGCCTAGATAAGCAGTGTATTTGACATAGCTATCAATAGCATGTACTCACTTCCTGAATAAGAACAAACGGACGAACGAGCAATAGGTAAGGAAGGCATCATGGAGGTGGCGTTCCCGGCGGACGAGGAGCGCCTGGTGTATATGTGTTTGTTGTCCCGACGCGGAAGGAGGAGCACTGAAGATCGTCGCAGGCAAACGAAGCCTCGCATGATAAAGAAACTGCACGCAAAAGGAAGTGAGGAGTGAGGAGGGCTGATCTGTGAATGCACTGGAGACTTGCATTGTGAATTGCGTCACAAACATTTGTCCCAGCATTCGACGCTTCAAGCACGGCAATTAGCTTTTCGGATTTTAAGACAACACATAGGGTCACGACCTACCGGCAACCTCCAGAATGACATTGTGCATGTATGCGCCTCTCAACGCTCGCGCTTTGAAACCCCGGTCAACCCCACATGGGAACCATCGTGCTTCATAAATGAATGAACGGATGAATTAGGTGGACGAACGATTCACGAATCACCAGTTGTGCTTCGATCTGGAGCTTAATCCTGGCTGTGAGTATGTCTGGATCAGTAGGGGCTCCTTAGCAGCCCTATCACCTCATGCTTTCAAGCCAGCCTTTTCTGGTATATGTATGCAGCCAATTACGTGCGTCATTCAGAGAACATGAGGACGGGAAGTGCTAACTCAGCTGTTCATGGTCACGGCTACCAGCCACCGCCTTGTGGCTTTCCATGGAGCACCGCTCAGCATAGATTGTACGTTTGCTTTCACGCCATTTTAGAGCCCATACCTTGCTATCTATATCTGCTAATGCTTTTAACCATCCAAGATCAGAAGATTTTGAGTCTGAGTGGAAGCAACCTTGTTTGACATCTAGACTCTGTTGGGGGCCGACGGCCACTCGCTCAACCTTTTGCGGCGTTAAGTCTTGCATGTTTAGATCCAAGTGCACAGTTGCATAGCCAGTGGCCTGGGTATTCCCAGGGCACATTAGACTTCAGTATTGAAAACGTATGTGACACGGTGACTCTACCGACGAGGGTGACCCAGGCGTACATAGTAAGTGGCCTCGGGGATGATACATTTGTCAGGGGAAAAAAGTATGCAGTGTGTCCAGGCAAACCGATGATGTCGTTGGCAGTCGCTATTCAAGGTGTGGTACTAGTATGTAAATGAACTGATAATTGTGGGTGAGCCGCCTAAAAGCCAGACGAGTCTGAGGTCTAGACTTTGTGGGTTGCAACGAACAAATTGTAAAGAATCCGAAGGGTGAAGCGTAAAGCCATGGTAGCTCTCAATGCATGGTCACCGATCAAGCAGCGCTATATTGACAATACGGAATGTCGATCACCTTTTGTAGTTGGTCAGTATCCAAGGGTTCTCTACACAGTCGGTTACTTGCGTTCATTCGAGCACCGCTGGTGACGCACCTGCCACCTGAACCAACATATTCCGTCTTCTCAGAGACTGGTGCCAATGCAGTGGCGGCCTTCACACCATCGTCGAGCTCGTAGCTGTTTATCTGTAGCAGGCGACAATCTCGTGCATGTAAGATCCCAAGATCCCGAGGCTCAACGAGGCCTCGTAAAAGTTTGCCTGACACGCCATTTGCCAATGGCGCCTTCCCGACTTCGCTTGCTCGACGATCTATGTGTGAAGTCTGCTGAGCATACCCATATCGCCAGCTCCCGGGATCACTGGGAGGTAAACTGGTAGCAGTGTAAGTGATAAGGTTATTTCACAGGACAAACACTCACTGGTCAGGTAATATGAACGAAACGCTGGTTCAGGGGCAGCCGGATGAATGGTTCTCCAGCTGAAAACGCGAAAAAGTTGGCCGCTGTCATGGTAGGGTCGTAAGTCCATAAAAGTTGGGATGAAAGCCGCACGAGCTTGTCCGACGTCCTTCACGTTTTCGTGAGATGCGCGCCCGACATTCGCTCGACCACTTGACGCTACATACCACAAAAGGCATGGCTCGCGGCATCTCAGGTATACATAGATAGCGAGTAGAGCCGGGTATTGCCAGGGCGTTTTTCATTATGAGAAAAAGAAGAGGAAAACTGTAAATGACAATTTGGAGGATGGTCATGGGTAGACAGACGCGACTCGGAGACGAGGATCACCTTGAGCGGGCCGGTGAACAGGCCGAGTTCTGTGAGTCTGGCCCTGAGATGGCCCTGAGATAGCGCTCGAGGTATGAGGATGCAATAGCGCTCTAGGGTTCGAGCAGCGCTGTTGGAGCATCAGATGACAGGAGGAGTGAAGCAGGGTACTCGGGATTGGAAGCGCCAGAGGTATGGGCGCGACCGAGCAGGTCGAGGTCGACGAAAGTAGAACGAGCGTCAGTTAGGAAGGCGTTTGTTGGGAACTCGTGACCTGTTTCAAAGAAGAAGGAAGGAGTACTGGGTGATAGATAGGCCAATCGTCCTCAGATATGAATCGTCTTTGCAGAGCCCCTCCAAACGCGTCCCAGAGCGCCTTGGAGCTGATAGAGCGAGCCAAAGTTGTCGAGCCCGGTTAAAGATCGCATCCAAGTTTCAAGATAGACCGTGCGTGCATTCAATAGAGATCCTCCAAGAACAAGCTAAGGACCCAAACAGAGGGTAGGTATGCATGTTCCGAGTTGTCTCCACCCTTCTCCACAAACGAAAGACGCGGTTCAGAACAATCAGCGCTCTGCTGCAGCCTTGACTGCAAGTGGGCAAGGATATGAGAGCACCCGATGACTTGAATGGAGGCCCATTGGTGATAGACAGGCCCAGGCAAAGGGGTTCGGAAAATGAGTCAGACGAAGACATTTCAGAATGTTCGTTGACCCTGACCATCAAATTCAATAAAGGAACGGCACTTTCCCCAGATGCGGCATCAGGGCTTGTGGTGTCAAAAACGCTCAGCTCCTTGATGTAGAAGCGATGAGATGAGCGCTGAACATGTTTAGAAAGACAAATTTTATCAGGAAACTTGTTGCCGGGATGTTGATCATGACGAGAAGGAAAAGAAAGGAAGGACGGAGAGGGAAGAGGAATTCAAGCGACAAGACGAAACCTTCATTCGTTCATTCAATTATGTCAACCCACCCCTTTTTCCTGTCGTTTCCCTTTCCCGCAGAGAGCCGCGCTTATCACGTGGGATCAATTTATCCCAGAAAGGGAAGCTGAACGAAAGTTCCGGACCGAAGGGGATGTTGGTGGTGTAAACGCCCGTCCGGGTTTTGCCCAATGCAAAAAAAGGGGGTCCGGCCGATTGAACGGAGGGTGATTAGAATGGGAAGATGATGCTTGTTGGGTGTTGCTAAGGGTAAGGGTAAAATGGAATTATTTTCGTGGGTGCTTCTGATATGTGAGGTAGAGCGGCTTCGCAGTCAGTCAAGTCAGTCAAGAAGCTCTCCTGTGTAAGGAGATGCGTTGAATTAGACCTTTTCGAGTTTATTACATAATTAGGACTTAGCAGAAGGGATGGGTCTCATCGTTCCCTTCGTGCCCTGTTTCTTTCTCGGAGCCAAGCGAAAGGAGGGAAAAGGTTTTGCTTCGGATTGAGATCGATTGCAGGCGAATACTGGCGCGTGTGTGGTTGGTTGCGCCGCCCTTGCCCTTTTGGCGAGAGAACCGTGCAGTGCCCTTTTTTTGATTCAAGTGAAAATTTTGGCAGGACCGTTCCATTTCAGTTGCTTCTGATGAACCGGGTTGCGTCGTCAAGTTGCCGGCAAAGCGAGTCGAGCTGAGCTGGATGAGATCTCGGAATTTTAAGTGCGGATGGGAATAGCTGAGTCAGCTTGCAGGAGTCTCAGCGATGGTGTGGCCAATTTGGGATGAGCGTGCTCTAAACGTACCTCATCGCCCGATGTTTTTAAATACATCATCATGCTGGCCTATTATTTTTCTGATATTTTCCGGCTGACTTGTCTCTGAATGCAACTCTCTACAACAACACAATGCATCCCCTCACTCCTCCAATGTCCTCGTCGTTTGAGCACAGGCGTCCAGACGTCGTCGCTCTTCCACCCATCTCACACTTTGACATGCAGGTCTCTGCCATGCATCCTTGTAAGTTGCAAGTCTATTCACTACGCGCTGAGACTAATACAGAACAGTAACACCACCAGACGAGGTTGGACATTATCAGGAGCAACCACGACGGACCTCAGAGTCTTGCGTATGGGACTCTTCACCCGCACCATCGACTGGCTGGACTTTACACGGAACCGGAGTGCACATTTCATTGCAGAAAAGACTTGCGAGATGATCTGCTACTTGTGGTTTGCAACAGACAGACAGCAGAGTCGGAGGGACAGTCCAACTGGGAGCTTGTCGAGGGATAGCTCACTTGTATGTGGAGGTGGCAGGAATGGCGGCGTCAACCCGTACCCATCCCCAAACCATTCACCATCCTCACCAGCACATTCGCATATCCAGCTCTCACCCTCATCTTCACCCAAACGGAATCCACCCCCATCGACTCTCCAACTAGTTGCAACAGCATCGTTTGTAACGTTCATGCAAAAACTCCTAGAGACGACACAAGTCTCGCAGTCCGTGATTGTTCTGTCTCTGCATTACATTCACCGGTTAAAGGAGCGGAATCGCTTTACACCTGCTCAACGGGGGCAGTGAGTACCGCATCGCCGTAGCTGGCTTGATGATGGCCAACAAGTTCCTGGACGAGTAAGTCACCCTTTTACGCTCTTCCGAAGCCATCTGGGTTAACGCGTTCTGCAGCAACACCTACACCAACAAGACTTGGTCCGAGGTCTCGGGAATTGAGCTGGAGGAGATTAACCGCATGGAGCGAGAGTTTCTAATGGGCGTCGATTTCAACCTTTACGTCGACAAGCCAACCTACGAGTCCTGGCTCAACCTCCTCAAGGGTCTTGTCATCGCCAAGGAGCGGGATGCGAGGAGTCGGGCTGAAGGCCATCGCAGACGAGAGTCGCGCAAAGTCACCAACGCCCGCAGCAAGGCTGCAGAGTATCAGAGGCAATCCAATTACTCTGCACAGCAGATGCAGCGAACCTATCACCACCATCCTCAGGCGTACGTCACCCGGCAAGGCTTCCACCGCTTTCCAGTGCGATCCCTTCCTCCTGCTACCCCCAGAGCTCGCTCGACTTCGCCCACATCTGCGTATGGTGTTCGATCTTCGATGGTCGATTCGCCCGCAGACACATACACGTCTTCGGCCCACGGCCATCCCGCCATGGTACACCCCTCCACCCATTTACGCGTCGACACTACTACCACTACCCAACCCAATCCACAGCAGCATCCATCATCAGCATCATCAATATCTTCTTCGAACAAGCGTACAGCCGAGGCTGCCCTTCTCGCCGACGTCTGCTTCGTTTGCGGCCCACATTCCCAACAAACGGCCTAGTTCGATGATCTTGCAAATTCCAGATTCCAGTTATGGCACTGGCATGTCCTCTGCTACGACGCGTGATTCGGGCTGCGGCGGTGCCGCATTCGTATAGCCCGCTCGAGAGTCTTTCGAGTTTTGCTCGGATGAGCCTGGCCATTGCGGCGGCGATGGCAGTCCCGAGAAGAAGTCTCAGGCTCAGCACTATCCTCAGCAGCAGCATCACCATCATCACCATCATCAACAGGAACCAGTCGTACCTTCGACGCTGGTTGCACCTTATTCCTATTCGGTGGAGAACCAGCGCCAGCAGTCTCAGCCGCGGGAACTCTACTTTACACGCTCGCTTCGTCGCCGATGGACGCACCGACTTCACGGTCTCGCTCTCGGCGAGAGGAGAGGCAGGGCGAGCAGGAAGAGGATATCGCTATGCCCCATGCTGATGGTGATGCACCCGTCTACAGCGACGTGGAGGATGCCACCGACGAAGAGCTGGAGGTGAATGGCCAACGGGTACGAACGAGGAAGGGCAAGCTTATGCGGTGGTACAACGATGCGGAGAGTCAGCGTGCACCAGCTTATAGCTATGCGTACGATTATTCGCATGCGCATAGTGGGTATCATCACCAGGCTTCGTACAACCATGGCTCGTCAACCTCGATTTCGACCTCGGTGTCTTCGCGGCCTCAACAACACCATCAGCAGCAATACTCGCCTGTTCAGACTGCAGTGACAACGACCAACGTCCTCCCGGCTCTGGTCCATCCCGTTCCGAGACCCCATATGGGCGTCGTCCAGAGTGCATCGAACAGTCCGAGTGGGATCTACGTGCGCAATCTTGGCTATCCGGGTTCTGCGTACCCTGTTCACCAACACCGCCCGGCGGCGTCCTCAACTCGGGGTGCACCTCCTTCACACCAACAACCATCGCACCAGCAGCAATCTCAACAGCAGCAGCAACCAGTGTCATCGTGGTACTCGGCTTCGTATCACCCGTCGCCTGTGCAGTCCAAGACGTACCTTGCGCCTTTGACACAGCGGGATGACAGGCCGACGACAGCAGCGTATCAGCAGCACTATCAGCACCAGCAGCAGCAGTCGACAGCGACTTTGCCTAATCAACACGATGATGTGTGGGAGTAAACCACCTGCTGTTGTTCGACGGTTACAAGAACCTGTCGATGATCGCAGCGACGGGGACGAGTGCGATGTTGATCGCAAGATGGATTCGGACAGCAGCTCTGTGCCTACTGCGCCGTTCGCGAATGCGGGACCTGCGGGTGTGGCATGTTGCGTTTGGTGTGATTCGCCCTTATCGGCAGTATGGCTATTCGACGGTTGGGCATCAGGAACAGGCGCAGCCGCAGCAAGTATTCGATGGGACCTGGGAAGCATGAGCAGTATGCTCGGCATTATCAGCACTCGCAGCAGCACCAGCAGCAGCCGACTGCGAGGTATGTTGCGACGGGGGAGTGGGATCGAGGACATCCTGCTCGTTACTAAAACGCTATGTGGTTCTTTCGGGTTTCTTTTTCTCTCTTTCAAGTTTGGTTCTTTTGACGACGATTTATGATTCTTTTTTCCCCTTTGGCTTTTCTTTTCTTTTTGTTCCTTTCATCTGATGCAATCCAATTCACCTTGCACTTTCGCTCGCGCCCTCTTTCTTCGTACACTCTTTTCTTTTGCATTGACCATCCATCCCATTCATCATCAGCATCCATCCCATTTGATACATACAGACATACAAACAAGAAACATTCAGTTAGTTCATTACATGCATATTATTTACAATCCATTCACTTATCCTAGCTACATTAATTTTCTATAGGGGTACCTTCTCTCCTCTCGTCTTCCTCCCTTCCGTTGCATGTCGCGCCGCGTTACATCCATACATCCCTCTAGCATTCTTCACCTACTCCTCTCCATACCTTTCATCGTGTACTCGAGAACAATTAATCATGCATTGTTGGGTCTTCCTTGGGTCTTTTTGTGTGGTTCGATGAGCGTTTGGGCTTTCGGCCTTGACCGGATGGACCCAGCATTTCCCCCTCTCCTCGCGCGCACAACGATGCACACTGGCTCGTCTCAGGTAGGTATGATGACACTCCATCCGATTCTTCATTCCAGTGCTCGATTGATTCATTCCTTGTTGTTTTTGAAATTCGTTGCCTCTTGGGCATCATGGTGCGTTCTTGATATTCTTGTCTTGTCCCGACGTGCATCGCATACCGCAGTAAGCAAGGCGCTCACATTTTGCCTGCATGGCTACCGCACATACTCCATCAATTAACCCCGCGTTACATGGCTTTGGACCGTACCCGTTTCTGGTGTTACCGTACTCAACTGTACCCGCTTCTGGTTTTACATACCGCGCTCAGCCGCATTTGTAGCACCCCCGCGCGGCTTACCGCCGTTTGGCTTGTTGGCTTGCTTGCATGTTTCAGTTCGGTTTTTTGGGGAGGGTGTCCGCGTGTTTCGCCCTGGGCCGCTGGTCGCTGTTTTGTTGCTCGTTGCCCAGGAGGGAGAAGACGGACATCAGATATTTAATCATTCCCTCTTTCGCATTTTTTGGCAAATAGAACTGTCCACCCATCTATCCATCTATCAATTGAAAAGATCCTCCTGTGTGGTGTAGTCTTGCAAGACCGATGACCCCCGTGTGCTCTAGACGGTCACAGGTCTAGGGAGTAGGAGGATCAGAATCACATCTCGCGATGATGAGGACGAGGTCCCCGCGACTGAATGCAAGGGAAAAGCTGATGATCCACATACCGCGTAGCGCTCCCTGGGGCCGCTCAGCTCATAATTCTATCGCAGCCGAGGCTTTCAGGATAAAAGGCTATGGACCGTTCGAGCCCAGACATGTCGGAGGTTGATGACGATTCCGCAACCGATGAGACGGGAGAGGGACGATTCGAGACAGGCTTTGCTTTTGCCGGCACACACGTCAGAGGGGGGGTTCAACTTGCAGTTCGACGGCCCTTCAAGTAGAGATTTGCCAATAATGTTGAATGCTCGACGCCGCCGCAGTCTATACAGGTTTTTTTGTGCCGGAGGCAGTACCATTGAGGGTTATTGAATTTACTCCTCGGCAGAAAGGATGGGTGCTATTGGGATTGAGGAGTTCTGATGATTCTACTGAGGAGGTCAGTTGGGGCCGGCGAGCAAGGCGATGATTGATACTATTATGTGTTTGGCCAGGAACCAGGGGGATTAGGGTGAACTTGGCACCATATGAACACGAGATGATCTTCCACTTTGCTTTCTTGGAACAGGAGAGGATATGGTGCCGTCTCTCCCAACCATGGGAGAGGTGCTCAACCGGTTAGAAGTACTTCCTGGACCAAGAACCAGGCTAAGGGGGGTTTACGATTGGTATTAATTTAGCAGTCCTTTCCTATTGGGCAAGCCATCTAGTAATTATACGTGGATCATTAGGCTTGGTAACTATTAGATTCGCTTCCTCCCTGTGCTTCGATGCTGATCACGGCCCCTTGTCTAGCCATAGGTTCTTCCGATAGTTATAATTACGCTGCCATCTTGCTAAGTTGGGGTGCAAGATTTCTTCTGGTCGGTAGTCAAGCCAGCCAAGATGAGCGGCTAGTGAACCTTTTTTAGGCGGATGAAGTGCAAGCGCCGCGAGCGTTGTGGACGTGCGGTTGCCATTTGTCAAAGTTCTCAGTTGGCGGAGCGCCTCCTTGTTGCTTTGCTGCGGATTTGCCACGCGTAGCTTACCTCTTACAGGTCCCTTTATGAATTGAAGCGCTTCCGTTGAAAGGGGAAGATCAGGGACTTGTGGTCAGCTCGGCCCAAGGCTCTCCCTTTCCATCGGGTGCCTAGGCCCCTAGAGCGTGCAGCATTCCTGTCAGGGATTGCATGAGGGTCAATGAGGTCGGTTTATCACATAGATAACGGAAGATCAGTAGCCCAGAAAGTGAGGGACTTTGGCTCTGCGGATCTGGAGTCAATGAGGCCTTGGAAGGCCCCTCTGCCGTTTGGATTTACCCATACCCACCCAAGGCCTGTCAAACAAGCCGTTCTCGTCTTCCGATTGTGCTCTGGAGACTGGCTATGCAATCTGGATCATGCATCTACGCTCCATCGTCTAATTGATGATGAAGGGTATTTCGAGACCAGTGGGTCAGTATCCGCGCTACTTTGAGCACCGGGTCCAAA
Organism: Coprinopsis sp. MPI-PUGE-AT-0042; assembly: GCA_020736565.1. Classification (NCBI taxonomy): domain Eukaryota; kingdom Fungi; phylum Basidiomycota; class Agaricomycetes; order Agaricales; family Psathyrellaceae; genus Coprinopsis; species Coprinopsis sp. MPI-PUGE-AT-0042. The sequence goes on from JAHBOF010000142.1 coordinate 239,368, forward strand.
GCAAGTCAGGTCAAGCGTTGTCGATTGAGCCACCTGGACAGCCTGAGACAGTTGGTGTTAAACCGGATTTGAATTGAGAGGTGGGGTCATTACGGGAATTTTACTAGGACCTTCCAACTCCAAGGTTCGCTTGACCTCCTTCTGGGCGTCTCGCAATCACTTCTGTCCGTCAATCCACCGTCTCCCGAGGTGCTATGGTTATTCTTAATTCGGAAACGTCGGCAGTGAGAGGTGATAAAGTGACGTTGTGCATGGTTCCATACGACACCAAGCAACAAATGGATCCTTCTCTGTAAAAAGTTGGACCTTTACCATCGCTTCCTTTTGCTTATAGATCGACGTCACGCCCATCGGGAAGCTGGTATGTGAAACCGCTCCCTCATGATCAGGTAGAAGTCTCGCTCTCGAGCGCTGATTCTTACGATCGTAGCCGTTGGTCGGGATTCGAGGGTGCGCTTTGCGAAGGGGGGCACCAAATGATGCTAACCATTCCGCCTCCTCTGAGTGGTTCGGGTGGAGACGACCTCAAACGAAGGTGTCGGTTGCACGCATCCCATCTCATCTACTCCATTCCTTCTTTCTGAGTAGCCGGGCGCTGGGACGGTTCCATACTGGATGAATACCTAATGGATGTAAGATGCTGGTGCATCGCTTGCGATGAGTGATGACTACCTGCAATAGGGACGCGGGTCTTCAGCATGAATGTCAGTTACGTTTCCAAGCCCTACTCAAAGGGTGCTGAGCCCGGCCATGGTAATAGATAATCCTTCCACCCCCGATTCAAGAAATGAAGGGTGGTCAACAGCGGATGCTGACCTAGTACGATTGAATGAAAACGCAAGTAACCCACCCCAAAGAGGGGCAGTGTGCAGTGGCTCATTCATTAGCGTCTGCGGCGCTGCGAGGATTAGATGACAGAACAAAGAGAAAAAGGTATCATTGCTGAGGAAAAGCTTGAGCATGTGCCTCAGCTTAGAGCGCCGTATCCAGAACCGTTCAGACAGGCGTGATCGTATGCATGTCCTATGTTTCTCCGCACTGCCGAGATGACTGGCAGTTGAGCGATTTTCGAAACGAGAAGGTTCGTCCTCAAAAACCGATGGGGCGCAGCCGCGGACAAAGATTGATTTAAGGACCATCATCCGCATTAGTTAGGGTGCGTGGGGGAGTAATAACCAGTTCCGGTAACTATAAGAGTTCCTCAGTAATGTTTGTTGCTCCTTCAAGATCCAGGGCTCGTGGCTCGGAAGCGCGGTGCTGCCAGTGTTTAATCGAAAGTGAAGGTTCTTTTGGAACGTACCCAGGTGTTATGTGAGATGAGTAGCATGATTGCAACCTGACTGATCTCGCGCTGACAGTTATCTCGGGATGCACTCGTGTAGAGTAGGCACCCATATCCGGGCTTGAATGATCAGGAAATAGAATCTGGTGTGGGGGAAGCCTCGGGAGTCGGGGAAAGTCAGCAAGAGTATACGGACAGCTGAGTTCTTCCTTTGCTTCACACAACTGATGTTAGAGACTAAAGGCAGGCGGAAGAACCTATAGATTACAAGCCAAACACCTTCTGTGGAGACAAGGGGTCTAGAAACCCCTGTCCCATTACTCATTGAATTGGCCATTTCCCCTTCTTCCCAACCTCCGTTGTCTGAGCTACAAATCATCCCAATCTAGCAAGTACGATGTGCATTAGAGAAGACACTCTCTTGCGCTAAATCGTCCGTTACTTCGGCCGATCTGATAAAGAAAGCAAGGCAGGCAGTTGCGTAACCGTTTCCGGGATGGGCGACGGGTTCCTGCGGTATGTCGTCAAACTCCAAAGCAAGGAGGCTTCATGAATGTCATGACACTGGGAAGCATGGGCCTGCAAGCTGTTCATGACCGATCCGATGAGGCAAGAAGACCCGTCAGGCGGTAACATGTCCCCGTTTGCCAGCCAACAAGCCATCCATCGTACGGAGACCGCGCGATGTGTGGTATGTATGTCGCAGGGGCTGACATGAGAGATCGGCCGTAACATCAGTTGTGGGGAGGCACAGAACATCTGAGGACGGGCATCGAGATCGCACTAGAGAGCGTGACCAAGCACAGTGGCCACAGAAGGAGTAATAAAAGGAATCTTCGTATGCCCATTAACCTGATGGCCTGTATCTTTAGCCAGCGGTGGCGTCTGTTCTTTCCATCTTCTGTTGGCGTTCGTCAGAGAGTCAAGAGAACCCGCATTTGCAAAGCGCTGCCTTGTTATCGGAGCCACGGAGAAGGCCGAACTGATATTATCACCTTTCGAATTTGGAGGTGGCGGCCATGTGTTATGATGAATTGAAGCCTGAGCCAGATCGGTTTAATTCTTGTGAGCCGGTTCGCAGAGGCTCATAGCAGTTCGCAGTAAAGTTCCGTTTATGGATGCGATGGTACCAAATGGGGAGATGGCAATTGCCGCTGAGACCGTGACGCTGTTCGCCGCGTCGCGACAGGCTCGTCGTTGACCACGTCCATGCAGTACGCGTAACACTGAAACAGCACGACGATGACCCCGCAGAAGAAGCAGAAAACAAAAAGCCTTCAGGATGTCCACAATTCGATCATGGGTAACACCTAGGAGCTGGTGATGTTCTTATTTGGCGCAATTTTCACGGATTTTCGCCTAGATTTGCTCTCGACGATCAAACCTCAGCTGCAAGCATACCTGAAGGGCTCTGGGCCAGAAAGCACCGGTCGTGACCTGCAGAAAGTAGCGAATCTCGCGGAAACCTTCGCAGAGACCCGGAGCAAAGGAGGGAAAGCTCTGGCGCCCCTGTTTGACGCGTTAGACCAAGAAGGTTTGAACGAATTCTGGTACGGTATCCTTCATAAGTGGCTGAAGGGAACTAGGTGTTAATTTATGGAACATCTCGAGCGTAATCGACAAAGGCGATGGTGACGAACACCGAACACAGGTGTCGAATGGTAAGATGTTGGTCGGTTGGTTGCGCTCTAGCTCACGCCCTGCAATCTTCCAGTGCGTTATGCAGCGTTCCGGCTGATCGAGGCTGGGATGGAAGCGAAGCCTAGTGTTGAGAGTAAGTTGCCACCTGATTTAGCGATGAATTCTACTTACGCCTAGATAGCGCTCCTTCACATAGTTCAGACGGCGAGCAAAACCGGACTGAGCCTGGCAGGTAGGTCCATTGGTTCTATCAAAGAGCTCTGTCGTGGACATTGGGAAACCATGCAGAAGCGGGGAACATTGTGATCGCAGGAAGCGTGCTGACGACTGCTGCAAAGGTGAGGCTACCCCTTCCGGGTTTCTGCGTCCTCCGTTCTCTGACGAATCACCATCATCAGTTCGAGGAGATGCTACGGAACGCATGCAACTCGGACGACGTTCATCAGCGGCCGGTAGCTTCTGCAACAGTGATGTACCTGTGTAGTCGCATGGAGCTGGTAGGCTGTCCCTGGAGGCATTGCAGCTGCCGTTAACCTTATTGTTGTAGGCATGGAAGGAAGGTAATCTCACACTAGCAGAATTCATGTCGAAGAAGATCGTAGGTGAGAACATCAAACTTGGTACGCGATCGCCTGGCTCTATTCGGCCATTCTAGAAGATGCCCAACGCGTGTCGCTTCTATCTATGCAAGTCGTCAGTCCCAACCACGCTTTTTCAGATTATCAGGTGTCACTAACTGACCTGCGGATAGAGGAAGTATCTTGCCGTAAAGCTGCACAACGTCGGGAAGTCTCTTCTCAGTGACAGCGCGAAGAAGCCTTCAGATGCTGTAGAATGGCTACAACGGGCGTTCACCCTGTTGGATAAGCTACCCGAAGACGCTTTGGGAATAGGTATCGTTGAACTCAAGGTATGTGCCCTCTATGGCGATGTGCGATCTTCCACGGATCTGCTCTGACCGTGCTGTCAAGATATCAATATTGCGGACTTTGGGTTCGTACCATTGACTCGTCCTGATGCTGAACCGGTGCTAATTGCCTGGCAGCTCGAGCTTACTTCGTTGCAGGATCATATGATCGGTCAGAGGCCGTTCTTGACGAGCTCATCCCCGCCGTCGATGCAAGTGGAAATAACGTACGTCTCCTGATGCATATATGCGGTCAAAGGGCTTGAGCATTGATTCCTGGATAGGCAAATCCCGAGTATCAAGAACTTCGATGGTTAAGGCTGACTGTCCTCAAGCGAAGAAAGGCGCCCGAATCGGTTCTTCTGGATGGTGAGTCCCTTTGATTAGTGCATCTGGTGATTGAGGCTAACGTCCCGCATAGCGTACAAGACGATTGTTGACCATTCGGTTTGGTCGGAAGATAACGTCACCGAGTAAGCTGGAACGCAACTCGCAGCCCGCCCTACTGACTCGCTGCCTTTGATAGCATTCTGCAAGACCTAAGAACCCTTAGCACCCTTTCGTACGTCTCATCCACTCTGACTCCTTTTACTTCTTCCATTGTTGACGTTGTATCAGAACCCTTGTGGCAGAAGTACACAACATTGCATACGACGGGCGGTAAATCAGAAGGAAGCTGAAGAGGACTTTGTTGATCGCCTAACGCTTTCCATAATCTTGCATTGTTCCAAAGAAGTCGATCATTCAACGGCGTTGAAGATTCTTGATGAGTTCTTCACTCGTAAGCCCTCTTGGTTATCCTCCTTTCACATTTAATTGTCTTCGTTTAGTGCTGTCCGAAACGGGAATTGATCTTGGAAGAGTTGCCATAACCGCATGTCTTTCGGTTCGCCAGACGCACCAAAAGGGGGGTTCCTTTACTACGCTCTATCGTCGCAGCTCCTTTGGCAGTCCGGTGGGCGTCATTACAAGGCAAAGAAGTGGTCACACGCCGCCGACTGGTACCTTGTCGGAACTCACGCCTTCTTCAAGAAGGGTGCACCTTCTGGTACCTACAAATGCCTCCGTAAGGCGGCGTTGTGCTACATCGAGCAGCACGAGTATATCAAGGCCCTCGACCGTCATTCGGCGATGTCCACCAGAGGAGGCCACGACTCAATACATTATCTTTTTGACCGCGTTCTATCAGGGTAAGGCTTCATGATTCAGATCAGCCTTATGTTTCACTGAATGCGCATCTAGGTTTAGAAGATGAAGGTTCGGTCGATTACCTTCCTGGCGACATCTTCTGATGCCTCTTCTTCCATCAGCCATTCGCGCCGTAAAGGAGATGCAGGCGGCACCAGATTTTGACCGGAACATGCTATTACTGGCGACACAGATTTGTCACCGTTCAGAGCAGAAGCGCGTTCTGCTTTCTGTGTTGGAAGCCCTGCTCAAGACCCTCAAACTCGGATCCAGCGAGGGATGGTCGTGGAAGCAATGGCTTTGTTGCGATGCATCATTAAACTCATCCTGGGCCGTCTGGTAGACCCTTTGGCCAATCGGTACGCTTATGCCATGTGTCCGTCTAAATCGCCAACTAACACGATGTGGATCCGTTTTAGGTCTCCTTATCGACACTCTGGTTAGCCATTTCCGCACAGGTATTCATCTCTTTCTCAAAGGCTCCTTGGGGATGATCTCACTTTGGAGTACGTAGCCAAAATTCTAGCTTTGTCGGCCTTGGAACAGAAAGCTGTATCAATCATTCAGAAGGACGTCTCGTGGTTGTGGCGAACTGCGTACAACTGTGCTGTTCAGGGATGCTCCGAGTGGGAAGGGTGCGGTGAGCAAATCTCGGAGTTGTTTGACATGGCTCGAATTGTAAGTGACTTTAGCGCTAACTCTGAGCTGGGTCCCCTTCTCCAACTAATGCGACTTAGCTCCTTGATGTCTGCTGGAAGGCTACTCCGCTTGACATCGACAAGGAATCATGTATATTCCTCATCAATTCTGTCTTCGCCGCGGTTACTGGACGAGGTAAACCTTTTCACCTGTTGCTTTGCGTTAGGTTACTCACTTGATGTCCCTTAGTCTTCTCTACGAGAGAAACGATGACTACCGCAGGGAGGTTTGACGTTAGTGTTCAACTCTACTGTGTGTATATGGATGCTGACCTCGCGGTAGGCCCAGAGTGCCGAAGGCTAATCGATCAGATACATGAAGCTAAGGCAGCCATCGGGGAGGTTCTCCAAGAATCCGCTAGATCATGATAAAGACGGCAGGGCAGACTACATGCTCCATGTCTTGCGAGTTTTTGAGATGGAGTTCTTGGTGCACCTCAAAGAATGGGACCGAGTGTCGACAACGGTGAAAGTAAATATGTCCCGGTTTGAGGGTGAATCTGTACGAGGAAGAGCCTTCGTGTTGATAACTCCTTGTAGGAAGTCATCAAATCTGGCCAGATGGCGGTTGGAACCTCTGAGGCCGTCGCTGACTTACTGGTGCGTCACTCCGCTTCTTGACTTCTTTTTGCCCGCGCGACTTTCCTCATCACGATCTTCTTTACGCTGGTTCATATGGTTAGTGGGTTGCCGCGGATTGCCCAATTCAAGGTAACTTCGACAATTTGGTTATGAATCGCTACTCTCACTTCGTTCCTGACTTACTTCTCGTGCTTAGTCCTTCAAGAATCCTTGGAGGTATTATCATTTCTTCTCTGCCCCGATAGGCATATGTCGGCTGACATATGTTCCACCAAGGGGATTCTGAGCGCCAGCTTGGAAATCGGTTCCCTCTCCGTGGAGAGGTTTTCCCGATGGCTCCGAGCAATATGCACAATTGTCCTTGTGCGGAACAACCCCGAAGACAGAACGAAGGCTTTCGGATATTTCGAACAAGCCATCAGCGTCATTCAAGACATGACAACAATGCGAAGGATGTTAGTATTCAGTTCATCTCGCAAATGGGCTTGATATTACCCCTTTCTTGATCACATCCCGTTCTATCCTCGCTCGTCCCCCTTCGCCCTGCTTGTTCGTCTCTGGTTGATCACTGACATGGGAACCATAGACTTACCCGATTGAAGAACGTCAATGGCTTCTAGCGACTGCGTACAACACAGCAACCGAGTGTTCCAGTACGTGTGGGGCAGTTTGACATGATTGTTGGCGGGACTGACTATCATTGCCCTTCTCCGTACATCTGCAGTGCTTCCTTGATCGACGAGCCAAAAGGTGGTTCGAGACTGCGATTTCCATATGTCGGTTTGTGCCAGGCGGCAAAGAGCGCTCGAAGAAGGTAGGTTCTCTTTTTGGATAACTTCAATGAGAGGGCGAATGGTGCCAGGTCAGTCTCTTGTCGATTTGATGTACTAACTCTCTATGTTTCTCCAAGATCTCGGAGACATATACCCAACTTCTTGCGAAGTATCGCACGGGATGAGGTCTCTTCGTCACCGCTTCCGTGCGTGCGGCTTTCTGGCAACCTCTGGCACCCGTTTTCGCTACCCCTATTCTACTCTTGGACTGGCTCGGCTCTTATGCTTCGCATTGCTTGAGCTCGCATTGCCATTTTGACATGATACGTTTTTGTACTATAAACCGTATAGTTTCTAATTTTGAGTTCTATCGTTACGAAGGCTAGACTCACTCACTGTGTGTCGCATATGGCCCGTCCAGGTTTGCTTCAGGTTGAAGGCCTGAAAGGAGTGAAGAGAGCTGCTGTCGAAATTCGGGTACCTTCATGCGATACCAGTTTCCACACCCTTTAGCGTTTCAGCAGGCTCGCCAAGGTCCGTGATTGTTGGCAGACCTGATGACAGGCCTTCATTCGCAGACAATAACATGAACCAAGCCGACGTTGCCTAACTGTTCTTCCAGGTTACCAAATGAGAAATTGGGGGGAGCTTCAGGTGCGATATATATAATATATAAGGCGGTAGTAGAAGCAAATAGCTCAAGAGGGCAATATGGGATACTAGTCGTTAGGTCTTCCCGACTCGGATGGCGGCTCATCCAGAAGCTAACGTTGCCTCCCCCGTTGCGGATACTAATGGCAAACCTGAAGGAGAATGCTGAGCAGTAACTTTTTCTGCTCAATTTAAGGCATAAGGGTCCTGCTGACCTGCTGACTTGAGACCCTGAGAGCGACTCGATAGAGTAGCTGTCATTGTTCGATGCCAAAGGGGGAATAACAATTGTAAAATTGTTCTTTTGGAACCCATAGAAGGATGAACGTTGGATGGCCCATTCTGGCCATGGCTAAAGAATATACCATGAGTTCCTCGGAGGTCCATTAATACTTCCCTGGTGAGCGTCATTATTCAAACGAAAGGGCCAAAGTTGAGCCAGTTGACCGCGGGGGTCTCCTCGTGACCAAACGATGGCTCAAAAGTGCCTAAAGGTAAGAGTGAGTGAGAAGGCAGTGGAGAATGAAGCCATTTGTGTAGAATGGTTGTCGAATGTACTAGCGTATTGGAAGGCAGCTGCTCTGGCGATCAGGTAGACAAAGCCCGAGTGCACGGCGCACTTGCCAAGATATGGCCAACCCTTGTTCGATCTCGCCAAGTATATGGTGCATGAGCTGCAAATATTTGTATGCTACACCTCCGAGCGTATATTATCTATATGAATTAGCACAATGCGCCGGGGTCGTGGTCGTGCGTTCGATCACCCACCGAGTCGGATGTCATGTACCCTGAATGTTGCGCCAAGGACCGCAGCACAGAGCAGTCCTCGATCCCCCGCCGTTTGCTGAGCGCTACATTGCTGTATTTGTAGAAACTCCACACCCGCTGAGACCCGCTGTATCATTTTCCCCACTTTATGTTGTTGGTGCGTTTCCATAACAGAAAGTGAAACCCTTGATGCGTTGCTGCACTCTGCTCAAACTTACAGTCGATAATAGAGGGAATATTCGAAACTTGCGACCTCTTGTAACACACTGGAGCAGAAGATTATTGGGATAATTCTATTCACGAACCCCATGAACCCCTCGAACCCTAGGGTTCCTAAATAAGTTATTCGCGAACCCCGTTTGCTCCCACAGTCTGCAACACCGCTGACCGGGCCACGGCCCGCGCGGCGGAGTTTCCCAAAACGGCAGTGCCGCACATCAGAGTGGTGAAGCAGAAACTATAATTATGTGAGAGTAGATTTTAGGAGTAGGCTGGTATGTATATTCGAGAAAATCAATCAATTTGAAGTTCCAAAGTCAACGCAAAAATGTGTTATAATCCAAATTGCGAAATACACTCCAGCGGTCTGAAAAGTTTTTCATAAAAGGCTCGGGGCAGCGGCTTTGGTTCTGGGTAGGCTTTTAACAAAAGGTACAACACCTCTGCGCCATGAGCTTAATATTAACCCCTTCTCCTTGTGTAGGACCCTTGGTAGAATCAGTGTAGGGAGCCGTGCGAGGATGGACTTTGTGACGGAGGAATGGAGGGTCATGAGCCATCTCCTGTATGAGACCGAGCGCTCAAGCGAGCCTGCAGGATGTTGGGTTAGCAAAACTGTAAATTAGCGATCTAAAGTTCTGACTTACGCGAGTCTGTCAACAGTGTTTAACAATTCACCGAGCTACTCTTGTGGTTGGATTTCTGCTGCCACAGGTTTCAGAGCCTCTTGAATCTCGTGGTAAACCATGCAGGCAACGTCTGGGTTCGCGGGCGTGGAGTTGCATCCCCATTAACGCGACTGCTTCGAGTTTCATAGCGGCATAACTGAAGCGAGGCCTAAAACAGGAACAATGAACGTCTTTGAGAGCTACGACTCCGAAGAAATTAGATGTGGTCAGATCGCCAAAGACCATCAAACCGGACCCGGCATTACACCACAACCAAAGACGCCTACTCGAGCGGGTGGGAGGAGAGATTTGCAGCTGACTTCGAAAGTATGATTTATGAGAAATAAACGACCATGTTAACCAGTTGCAACCCAATCGCCTCGCAGCCAGCGAGTTTGATCACGCCTCCCTGTACCGTCAAAGCCTGGACTAAATGGTCCCTAACCAAACTGGCCTCGTCTTCAAGATGGATCACGATTTGCTTAGCGCTTAAAATCACAATTCTTAGGAAGCATAGACCGATACCAACAGGCCCATATGGGAAACACTAACTAGACCAGATATAATAGATTGCCTGGTCCACTCCGTGAGCCACACGCATACGAAACCACCTTATGCTTCCGTTTCGAATGATAGACTCGATTTTCTCGCAAATTGGATCTCATATTATCTAAATTTATCCTTTTATTTTATTTTTTACGAGCTCTGCAATATGCTTCTCTCGTCGGTGTGCTGAAAGATATCAGGCGCGCGCCTGGCTGTCGGATTCGGGCAGGCGCCGACGCTCACTAGGCGCGCTGCGTCGCCGTCTGCCCAGGCCGAGCTCCGAAGTGCAGCCAAACAGTCTCAAATAAATGCTATTGATCCTTCATCAAATTGTTCAAAACATGGGGTTCGCGAATACTAAGGGGTTCGTAAATAGAATTATCCAGATTATTGTGCCCTTCATTTGACGACACGAGTTGCTCTTTCTTGTCTTCCATCGACGCACTGCGTTCGAGGCGACTAATTTAGGCGCGCATGCCGCACCGCTTTGCCCGGACAAGCTATTTTTGGATCATATGTTTAAAGCCGCACAAGCCGAGTCTTTTTGTGTTCGGCGCGTTTAGCAGCCACTGATCTCTTGACCAACACTCTCTTTCTCATACCACCATCTTCTTTCCTGTTCATTTCCAGCGATGAGCAAGACAGCAACAGTAAAGCCGGCTTCTGGAAAGCTGAACACTCCCTCAGCGTCGACTTCTGCACCAGTTCTCAGGACAGGAACTCTGTATGTTCGTGAACGGACTGCGTTCGGTGGTAGGACTTGGAAGTCCAAGGGTGTTGTTCTGGACGAGCAGCATCTCATCATACAACAGGTTTGTGTCTCTTTACCTTCCAGGAACCTCGGCTCATGTCCAATTAGCCCGCGTCCAATCGTCAAACTCGACTGCCGTTGAAAGCTATTACTGAGCTTGAGAGGACGGACTTGATGAATCACTCCCTGAGCATTCGATGTGCTGGAAGGTCTACCATGTCGCATTTGATAACGATACCGACCTCTACGACTGGAGAGACGACATGTACAGTCGCTGCCCACTTGGGGCAAACCACGA